>LUGF01051479.1:15681-34025 GCA_001625245.1 Calycopis cecrops | reverse complement strand
CGTTTTTAAAGTGTTTATTGACATGTCAGGTAAAATAAAAAACAGTGGAGATAAAATTTTGATTGGTCGGTCGTAGTATTTACTGCATAGAATAAAATAGATAAAATGCATCGCTTTTCGATTGTTTCCTTTGTTTCCATTATTGTAGTATTTACTGAATTTGGGTTGTTAGTGACATAAATACGGTATATTTGTATGGATAGATACACCTATTAAGTTATTGCTATTGGATGCCAAGTAGTACTTGAAAAATCAGAATGATTTTTTTCAGGTCTTTTAAAACTGTACGTTTATTGTGTTGAACAGAATTAGAAATATAATATTGCTCATTTTCATACATTTTCTAACTAAATTCCAAAAAAATGTACTTAAAAACCATCCAATTCCGGAATTCTGGAGGAATATCCATATTAATATGAATGTTTCCGATCAATGACCCCAATTCAATCTACCTACTCCGATCAGTGATAATGAGGTACATGACATGACTCTCCTTGGGGATGGTTCACACCTATAGTCTATTGTATCACTCACTATTCACTTAGTTCCTTAATAACATATAATAACCAATAGTTTATTCTTTATCTTTACACAAATTACTTAAAATTACTACTTTATTGTCTCTTACATTTACTTTTAACAATAAATTTAATTATCTCTATCACTACATTTCAGTTCTCTTGTTGAAGTATAGTTGTGGCCACTCTGAGCGAGTTCTTTTACATCTTTCTGATGTGGTAGGTTCATCTTGTGTACTTTGATATAACTCAATGTCTTCTTGTCCTGAGACTCCTATAATATTGGCCCACTTTGACGGTGGGGTTAAGATAACCATGTCATCTTCAGAATCATATTCTCCTCTTGCCTTTTGTGTTTCAATCTGATCACTCTGGATCCTCTCCCCCCCCAAAATTACGAATCCGGTCAATGTGTCGCTTCAACGACTTTACCCAGTATCTACAGATACCCACACTCTACTCTATTATTCCCTTCACCCATTTAGGTTCTCCGTTATAATTTCTAGTGTATATATATAATTTCTGTTTCACCAATTTCAAAAGACTTTGTGGATGTTATACCATACTTAAATCAAAGTAATCTAACTTGGTTCTAAAAAGTCTGTTGTTTAATAACTCAGCAGGTGTCTTATCACTCTTACTGTTCGGTGTAGAACATAATCCATATTGTGATGCATCACACGAAAGTATTAGTTGCTTAATCAAATCATAATGAACCAAAGTGTCTTTACATGTTAAACTTCCTTTAAGTTTCTTAAATGCCTTTTGGTGGACCTCCGTCCATCGCCATCCGCCATCTTTGTTTAAAAGTTTATATAAAGGTTCAACTATGTTGGCTTTTTTAGGTATAAAAAGATCATAAAAATTAAGAAGTCCTAAAAATGCCTGTAATTCTTTTATATTACTAGGTGCAGGAGTTTTCTCAATAGCAGCTACTTTAGCTTCACACTTCACACCCTCTTCATTGATGATGAAACCCAACTTTACACTTTTACACCCAAAACTGCATTTCCTTTTATTAACTTTTAATCCTGCCTCATAAAACCTCTGTAAAACCATGGCAAGCCTGGCATTGTGTTGAGTAATATCAGTTCCTGTCACTAATATGTCATCTAATAAAACGGCCACTCCTGGGATATTTACTAGTAATGTTGACATTAAACGTTGAAAAATACCCGGACATGCTTTAACTCCAAATGGCAATCTTTTACTTTATGTAATCCTTTAGGTGTATTCAGTGCCAATATGTGTGAGGTTGTCTCATCTACTGCAACCTGCGTGTAAGCCCATTCAAATCCCCAAATAAATTTTTGTAAACACCATCCCTCCCTTTAGCTTTGTGAAAATTTCATCAATTGTGGGCAATGGATATGTGTCTGTGTCAGTCATTGTGTTAACAGTTAAACGGTAATCACCACAAAGTCTTACACTGCCATCTGGCTTCAATACTCCCGTATTGAAGCCCCACAATAAGTGCAGCCCAATCCGAGTGTGTCACTGGTTCTAAAACTTCTTCTACTATAAGTCTATCTGTCTCAGCTCAAATGTTCTGCTTTTCAAAAACTTTTTCAAATAAATTGGAGAACTCTGTATGGTCTTCTCTTTTCACACTATGTACTCCATGTAACCGAATTTACAACTCACCAATCAAATTTGGACCTTGACCTTTAGCTATAATCACCGGTGAGTCGTTCATGTGTCCTTGATAGTACTACACACTGGTACTAGTGTCTTTCCTAACACCGTCAGTTGGCTATCTGTCCAGGTTTTCAATGCAATATCTATATCATTAAATTCCGGTAACCTATTTTTCCATATGTGTCTGGCCGTCGGTTCATTTTAATAATAATAATATAGCTTTATTATTCCATTTTTTTTGTTAGTATTGTTTGTGTACAGTAGAAAGAAAATATAAAAAAACCAAACAATATAGTTTATTGTCTTAATTCTAATGGTTAGTTTTGTTAGTGTTAGTTGACATGTTTCTTAAAAAAAAAGGATCCCTTCTGTTAATTCAAGCCATTTCTTCTTATCCTGTGCAATCATCATCCAGTTCGTTCCAGCTGTTTCTGATGTCATCAGACCATCGTTTTTTTGGTCTTCCTATTTTCTTTTTGCCGATTGGTCCAGCCCATTATCTCTAGAGCCCACCTTCTTTCTTTGTATCTTGTAATATACCCTGCCCACTTCCATTTAAGCCTTAAAATTTGTGTCAGAGCGTCTGTTAACTTGGTTTGCTGCCTGTTATAACTTCTAGTTTGGTTTTTTGTATTTTTCTGAGTTTCAGTATGCTTCGTTCCATTGAATACAGACAGGTTCTAATTTTTTGTTTAATTTTGTTCGTATATGTCCATGTTTGGCTGCTGTATGTAAGCTTGGTAGAATACAAGTATCCATTACAATTTTTTTCTGATTAATGTGGTAGTGTCCTTTCAAGATTTCTTTCTGAGCCCAGAATTTCTTCCAGGTGTTGTTGATCCTTCTATCCACTTCGTCTTCGTTATTTGTTGGGTTTAAACAAGTATCTTGTTTGCCAAGGTATACATATTCCTCTACATACTCAACGGTATGTTCGGTCGGTTCATTAATCAGTGTAAACGCACAGCCTGAATCCATTTCAATTACACAACCATTCAATGATAATTTAATCAAAAATGGACGTATAGATTCTGGTATTAGATTATTAACAACAACGGGGGCTCCCAAAAGTCCATTACAATTTGATCTAGACACCCTCCCACTACTTATGATTTTCTACATACATACCGCTTCTATATGCCCCGTTGTACAACAACGAAAACAGTTCCACCTATCCTGGTTCCCTTTTTTTTCTTATCCGAAATCTTGTTAATTTCCATTGGCTCCTTTAAAACCTCACATGTATTATTTGTATGTGATGTGATTATAATTTATAATGTTGGAATCGCACATTACTGATTCATGTGACATAGCTTTCTCACAAGCCGTACAAAAAGTCTAATCTGTTGTAATAGTTTTCGTTGCAGATCTTTATCTCTAATACCACATACTAATCGATCTCGCAAAGTCCGGTCAACATCAGAAAAATTACAATGAATTGACATTTTTCTTAAACCTGCCACATAATCACGTATCTTTTCACCTTCTTCCTGATTTCGGTTATGAAATTTAAATGATTCTACAATCTCATTTGGTTTTGGGTGGAAATGCTTATCCAAAAAAGTTTTAATAGTCGAAAAATTAACCTCAATTTCTTTGGTGCAATTAAAGAAACAATAAGATCAAATAAATCGGCGCCACATACTGCTATGAAGTTTGCTTTCTTCTTTACGTCGTCCGTAAAATCATTTGCTTCCAGACAATACGAAAATCTCGTAATGTAGTTCTCCCAGTTGCCACGTGCTACATCAAATTCGCCGAATTTTACCGTTGACATTGTTTTTACCAAAATTAACTTTTAACAACTAAATTTACTTAAAATACGCAGACGTAAGCACTTTTTCTCGTCGCCAATATTATATAACGGGATTATCGCGGTAAATCAGGGACTGTGCAAGTTATTGCTCACCTGACAGTTACCAGACTACATTTTTCTATGTACCCTCTAATGAGGTACATGACAAAAAGTGTGTGAATAATGCATGCTAATTTTCAGCTTTAGATGCAATGAGGACTAATGAGCCTTAAGTAATGTATTTAGTTTTACAAATTGTTATCTTTTTACAATACAGACTCGTAAACATATTCGTAACTGGATAAAACCAGGTATGTCTATGATTGAAATTTGCGAAGAATTGGAGTCCACTGCTAGACGTCTCATTGGTGAAGACGGTCTCAAAGCTGGCCTTGCATTCCCAACTGGATGCAGTCGGAATCATTGTGCAGCACATTATACTCCTAATACTGGTAAGATTCAATTATAAACATTTAATTGCATTAATTTACTGTGGAAAATTATATACATAATAAAGAGACATTAATTATTGGTTGGTTGATGAGGTTGATAAAAGCGAGATGCATTAAATTAAACCACATATACTATAAGTGCCTACAGTTAATCCGAAACTATTAAAAAAAGTTTACGACAAGTATACGAAAATACTTTTTTCAAACAAGCTAAATAGCGCCAGCGGCAACTTCGCACGGGATAAATTACTCCGGCGGTCTATGGGCGGCCGAGCGCTCGATCAGCTAATGATATATATACAGCATGTAGGAAGTGAGAAAAAACTTTAGAAAATTCCTGTGGCTAAACTATTGCTCCGATTGATCTGATTTTTGTTGCGTAGCCTGGAAATTATACAATATATATGTGATTTTATTTAACGCTACTCGCTTTTATTAACCTGGTATAAACAATTGAATTCTCCTCCTCCGCGGGACTGAATGTTTTTCGATATTTCGACACCTAGTATTTCGATGCTAGCTGGGGGACATTAGAGGAGTATTCTCAAATTGAGATTCGATGAATGGGTTTTTTAGTGGTAAACACGCAATTTTTTTATGACATTTTATTATGAAAATTAAATTTAATATTTTATTCTTCAGACTAAATTTCCCTTCAGTTTTGGAAAATTACCGTTTTTCTAGCGACACAACACCGTCCTATTTCTCTAATCTAGTAAATTGTGGAATTTATGTTAGTGTTTTCTTAATACTTCATAAGTGAATTGCAAAACATATCGAAGGAAAGTGATCTTCCTTTTATTAGGTTTTCCTGCATGGTTGTGACAGTTGGATAGAACAAACCGACATATTCCTTATTTACTTAGTACCAGGTGACATTGACTTTAGCGACGGACTTATCTACCATATATGGTAGATATTTTTTGCGGCGCTTTCATGCGGTTATCACGGACGTGTATATAATCAAAGTTACATTATATATACTTTACAAGTAAATGATTCTGAAATTATTATTTTGCAATACCTCAGGCTAAATAAGGAAGATAATATGAACTAGACTAATGTATTGAGGGGGTAGTGTTGTCTCTGAAAATCCTAAATTCACTTATTGTACGACAATAATTGTGTCTATGGAAAAATATTTTTCTTTATTCTTTCACAATATTAGTTTGTTCTTACGTCCATATTATTAAGTGTACTTTGCCAGAAACAAACGCCCCAGTGGCGCCAATTGGTGAGCTTGAAATCTAACAGCCCCTCATTGATGGTGAATTTAATAATATAATTTAAAAATGTAGAACTACTTCTAAACTTTCAAATACTATATAGACAACTTAGTCTTAAAATAAGAGAAGTTTTGCATTTTCTCATCTTATTTATTTTTAAAAGACTCACAAGTAAAAATTTTTATAGGTGATGATACTGTTCTGCTATATGATGATGTGGTGAAGATTGACTTTGGCACACACATCAACGGACGAATCATAGACTGTGCCTTTACATTGCATTTCAATCCACGCTATGATCCACTGGTCAAAGGAGTCCAGGAAGCAACTGAGGCTGGCATTAAAGCATCTGGTGTAGATGTTAGGTTGTGCGACGTCGGTGCCGCTGTACAAGAGGTGAGTTCATTAACATGTTCTTAACCAATTATAAGATATATCTGAATGAGGTGACAAAGAAGACCAACTTCCATAGAATTATTGAAATTGTATGTGATTTCAAAGACGCAAGTTGAATATCTTTATTCAATTTTCAGGTAATGGAGTCACATGAAGTTGAATTGGATGGCAAAGTGTATCAAGTTAAACCCATACGAAATCTTAATGGTCACTCTATTGGACCCTACCGTGAGTAATAATTAAATTACAAATTATAAGTCTCATATCGGGATGCATTTCATCCATCTGCGGAAGAGGGTTCTCCTTCCAACCTTAAATCTAGTCTTCTAACACTACAGCAATCTGATACTGTAAGTGTTCGTTGCGCGTCGGCTGTATTGCCCAATACTTTTTTACTTTTTTACAACATAATATTATGTCAGTTTCCAAAAATAGCCACCTTATTACTGAATGGTTATTGTATGCTATTTTATTGTTTACCGAGCGGTAAAAAAATAATCTAGTGTTGATATTTGAAGCATTACTTATCTATTACATGCGTCAAATGGACCAATAAATGACAGACTTCAGGTTGGTAGTTTTTTTTTATATTTGGTAATGCACAGGCATCCACGCGGGCAAGACGGTCCCGATAGTGAAGGGCGGCGAGACGACGCGCATGGAGGAGCACGAGTTCTACGCGATAGAGACGTTCGGCTCCACCGGGCGGGGGCAGGTGCACGACGACATGGACTGCTCGCACTACATGAAGAACTTCGAGCAGCCCTACGTGCCTCTCAGGTGACTTATACAGTTGAACTACTATTGTGACTGCCTCGTGGTCTAGTGGTAAATATTCAAGGACAGTTATGTAGTCCCGTTCGAATTTTTCCATTTCTTATAACAGTCCGGAGTCAGGAAGTTGGGGGTGTTAGGTACACCCCCGTGCCATGCGTCCGTAAGTCGCTCAAGGTCACGCGTTTTATGCCTACCACTTCGAGTATCGTCGACGATATCTTCGACACAGGGCAGCCCACACTTGCGTTTAATAATATTGTGCACTGCACGTTTCCCGTTTTTTATAAAATGACATGTTAAACCACGAAATAATTGTAAAGTGCATGGGTGTCAAAGTAAAAACTAATGAACACTTGTTCTTTTTTCATTGCCGATAAAAAAACAAAAAGATATTACATATATTAAACCTCAAAAAAAAACATATTTTGTTTTAAAAGAAATAAACTTCCTACGGCGCGACCAGTATTTGTGGGTCTTGGCAAAAAGAAATAAAATGGTACCAAATTGACAACATTGTATTTCTTTTAAAATAATACGTCAATTTACGAAGGTTTACCCAGTACATACACTTTTTTAAAAAATGTGTTGTGGACAATCAGCTGTCTTTATATTATATATCTCACTTTGTTGTGATCATTAGTGTCATTACTCTTACATCTAATCACACGAATTGCAGACACATTAATTGAGCTATCGATGCATACTTAAGTACAATTATTTTAAATGTAACTAACTGCGTCACCCGCGTGAAATGTTAACCTATTCTCAGACCTACCCAGTAGGCACAAAAAGTTTCATGAGAATCAATAAAGCCGTGTCGCAGGAGCATGGTAACTAACATTGTGACACGATATTTTTATATATATAGAGATTAAGTGTGAGCATACTAATAAAAATGTGCCTTTTATAATCTCGTTTCGCTCCGCAGACTGCAGTCATCGAAGCAACTGCTGAACCTAATAAACAAGAACTTCGGCACGCTCGCGTTCTGCAAGCGCTGGCTGGAGCGCGCCGGCGCCGCGCGCTACGCGATGGCCCTCAAAGACCTCTGCGATAAGGGCGTGGTCGACCCTTACCCTCCCCTCTGCGACATAAAGGGCTCTTACACAGCGCAGTTCGAGCACACCATACTCCTGCGCCCCACCTGCAAGGAGGTCATATCTAGGGGAGACGACTACTAGGTGCGACGTGTGATGCCGACTAGTGGTCACTAGCATCAACTTGGAAAGGGAACGTAAACGTATCGCCTTCGCTTTTCTAGGCGAGACGATTACGTTACGTTTCCCATTAGTATCTGTTGCAGTATTTAGTCTAATACAAAGAATGCTGAATGGCTCGAGGCGATACGTTAACGTTCCCTTTCCGAGTTGATAAGTGTGCGGTGACCATAGACCATCGAAGGCTTTTACAGTTGACAGTGCGGACACAAATCTGAATCATTTTTGACGTAACACCATAGGAATGACACGTATGTAATGCAATAAAAATATCCAAAGATAGAAGCTATTGGTGATATTCAACTAAAGTACATTCATATAAAACTAATAAGTAATGATCTGTTGTATTTTATCAACTTACAGTAACACCCTCGAGAACCAATAGCTCAAACTAGATATAATACAAAGCAATTTCCTTCTGGTGAAGTTGCATTTAGGTTTGAGTTTAGAAAATTAAAAAAAGAAAAGGAAAGGTTTTGCGCATGCGCAAGAAAATTCTCAGATTTGTGTGTGCGTCCTAACTGTCGCCAGTGTAGCTAATGTTGGATCATGGTGCAGAAAGAATTTCGTACGTTTATATTACGGATGTCCTGTGTAATATAATTCGTGTGAGAATAATACAGTATCAATAAGATATTATGTTTTTTATTCAGCACCGGACTTTAAAGGCGAATTATAAAGGGCCTCGGGAACTTACCGACAAATATCGCCACATATTGACAACCAAAGGGCGATGATGCGATTTCGTCCAGTCTAGGTTAGTTCACACTGCGCCTCTGACTGTCGGTGTCACACCATTACTGTGGAAATGTCTCACTACTTAAACGTTGATTCTATCAAATGTTGGCGATGATTATTTTTGGAATTTCAAATATAAGACTCAAAAATGCATTCTGGATAGGTGATTATTAACTTTTTCTACGTAACCTGTGTAACACATCAGTGAATCGGTAATGCCATATTTATGTAAAATACTAACCATACAGCAAATACAAACGAATCATAACATAAAATTGTAATCGATATTTTTTTTCTGCCATAAATTATGCGTACATATAACATAAATAATTATGTATAAAAGATTTAGCATTGTGATAAGGATATAATTATGAAAAGTTATGATAATCTATCCAGCTATTTCATTGATCAAAATGTAGTCATATATATATTATAAACTTTGCTTTCAAAGCAAATAAAATTAAATTTATTTTTATATAGACACTGCAATACATCTACATTCTTCTCTAAAATGAACCAGCCCATTTAATTAAGTAACAAATTGTGGCTGGAACTCGCAGTACTCAATGCTATTTTGTTATATGTATACTTGTTTCGTTTACCAGTTGTTCATGTTCAGTACTAGTTTCTAAGTACACCTTTTAAATTATACTGGATTTTCAGTAAATAAATACATTATATTATTTAATTTTTATTATTCTCCTCGTTAAGATATCCCAAAGAATGATGCCAATATAAACAATCATAATAGTGAGTTACAATACCTAATTATTTGTTTATAAAACATTAAATATCGAAATCACTCGCCGATGTCAGTACATCGTAGAAATATATAAAACCATTACGAGTTATCACTAGCATATTAAGTAATCCAACGGCTACTACCCTAAGCATTCTAACTCTATACATTACAATATAGGCAAACAAACATGATCTATAAACAAGCTGTGTAATAAATTCAATATTTTTTAATATCATATCAATTCAATATGAAATGAAAACATTAGCGTTAGGCACCGTAGTGAAGGTAGCATTAAAATTAAATTTTTAGTTCCGGCTACATTTGGCCATTGTCTATGGCCTTTGTACTCTCAATAGCGCTTTAAAATCACACGGCACCTTAGGACAATACAATATTCTTATAATCGTATAATATTTGGAGTGACAACAACGATATTTACACATCACATATGACTAGATCGTTGTTGTGTGCGGTATCCAGTCAGTGAGACTCAAATAATGTGAAAACAAAAACTCCCCAGTTCTTCTATTACAATAAATATACAAATTCTATATAATATACAACTGGTAAAGTATCACAGAAATTAAACAATCCTAGCTAAACTATCATGAAAATTTGCAAATCTCCTAAACATTATTTTACAATATAATAGAACTTGGTCAATTTTTAAAAAATAAAATACGAAGTTAAAAAATACTCGGTTAATACTAAGTCAGCTACTTGCTAGTTTAAATTAGGCCTCGCAATAATCCTCGTTTGAGTGAGAGTCTGTGATTGTCAGACCGTCATATTGTAAAAGCTGAAAGTTGTTGGGACTTCGCAGCGTAATTCCAATATAGATTGGAAATAGAGCCAACTATGGAGTTTTCATTTGGCAGGAAGCCCTATAAGTTATCTGGCCATGTTTAAAATTGTCTTCTCGCTATTCTAGTACAGGGTTTCGCAAAGTATGGATCCATCATTGGGTCGACGAGCGAATATTCAGTGAGCCCTATAGACATATTTTTTAATATGTGAAGACTGATGTTCTGATGTGCTTTGCATTAAAACTAAATGTCAAATATATGAATCGCTATATTTAACTAACATTGTTAGAAAGTTTTATTCATATTGGCAACGGGTAGACTTCCGTTCCTTTTAGATTTATTATTACGTTAGATAACAAACAAGACTGCATTAAGTAGTTTCAGTACTCAATTCTCAAATATCCTAGTGCTTTTCGCCATCTGTTCAATAAGGCCCTCGTCTAGGCTAGACGTGGATCCCGAGTTTGTAAACTTAAATAAAATGGCTCGTAGCACAATTTGGGAACCACTGTTCAAGCAGATACCCATGGTATATCATACTATAAATGTTGCAAATGTGCTGACAATTTTAGCTTTTGTATAGTAAAGAATGTCTGGCATTCACACACTCTTGAACCATAGCCGACATGTGCCTGATCTTTCTGCCATATATTAGAATACAAATTGTAACACCTGAAACTACTGTTTTAACGGTATATTCTTTACTCTATGGTTTATGGAAGTACATAACTTGAGCTTCAATGTTCACTTTACTTTTTGACACGTTCTGCTATACAGAGTGTCCAAGAAATCCGGACACCTGTTTAATGTGTCATAGATTACGTTAGTAGTATTCAAATACAGAAAGAATTATTGAAAAATTCATAAGCATTGAGGAGAGATGAGGCTCCCAAGATTTTAAAGTTATTAACCTTTTTTGATAAAAGTTGAAGTTGAAAAACCAGTTGTGTTTTTACTTTTTGTTATATGCATGAAATATTTAAATAAAAGACATCTAAACCATCAACAGTACTGCAATGTTGATTGCCTATGCTTAAAACTCAATGTACGCTAAGGGCAACTCTGTTCACTAAACAATCAGCTGTTCACCTATTTCTCTGTTAAGGGGAAGCGCTGTTATAATAAATTGTTTTTAGCTATAATTTTTCGTTATTAGATATATTTTATTCTTTCTCTTTGAATACTAATACTATGTCCATATTAAAACAGGTGTCCAGTTTTTGGACATCTGTATAATGCTTATAGAAGAAACTCCATTGTCAAATTACAGCAAAAGTATATGATCATTAATCTTTATATTTAACGCTAATGCAAGAGGTAAGTAAAAACTTATAAACTCTATTTCTATATAAGACGGGATGTCTTTTTTTGCAGTATCATATTAAAACCCTTATAAATAATGTGTTAAGTGTCTAAGTCTCCAAGCAACGTATATACAGGCATACAATACATAAATCCCATTTTCATAGGTTCAAATCCAGGGGTGCCAAGGTTTAAGGAGTCAACAGTAAAAACCTATAAGCAAAGAAAGCTAGTCAATACTCGCTTTAAAATTACAGTATATGTGATGTGCCCTGTCAAAAGTGTACTGCGTTTAGAGGTATTTTACTTCTGACAGTTCTTTTTTTTTACGCTAAGGACTGAAGGTCAGTGCAGCTTCATCGATATGAGAGGTGAACTCACCTGGAGCGTCGAACCTCTGTACTTGTGGTCGATAGGGGGACAGACCCCCCCCTTCTTTCCCAGACTAATGGGAGAAGGCAAACCGGACTTATTGCGATTAATAGGTTGTACTATTATTATCTGGCCGAGGACAACGGGTGTCCTCAACTCCCCACCTTTAACGGACGGGAGCAGCTCGCGCGCGGCAGCTAAAAAGTGGCCGACACGGGTCATGAGCTTGAGCTCTGTGAGCTATCTTGACTGGGGGGCCCGGACCCCCCTTCCACCACTGGCGGGTGGTACGACTCGCGCGCGGGTGTCGTGATTAACCTAACCGGTTCGGCGGTTTGATTTGAGCTCTGCAAAAGGGCACTGGCATTATTCCCTGAGACTAAACTAACATCGTCGTTCTGGCTGTCAGGAGCCGAACGTGTGTGCTGTTGTCTGTCAGGGTGAAGTTGTGGTCGGAACTGTGTCCGTTTGACAGTTCTATTTTCGGAAGTTTGTTATTAAAGGACATCTGCTGTCATCCCATACAAAATAATGTCGCGCAATGACAGTTATCTTAATCAGGGTTTCCTATGTTATATTTTTCCCCCTTTTAAAGGCGTTACAAAAAACATTAGAAAAGATAATTATTTAAATAACATCTTAAACATAACAACTTCATTTCACTAAGAAAACACTGTGCCCCAAAGATTAAAATCGCCTATAATCATTTTCCCCTTTTAATGTATAACTTTTAGATGTTATATATTACAGAATAGGGAAACAGCAATTTCGCTTTTTTTAATAACGTTGCTGTCTTATTTTTTAGTTAAAGATAATATTTTTGTTATAAAATATTTAATTTGATATTTATTTACTGTATTATATACTTTTTAGTTTAAGTAAATATATCTTTATGCTTCTTATATAAAAGAATTAATCCAGATCTGTCTGACCCTCTCATTCTGATTTTTAATCGGGAATTCGTTAAAAGTAATCATAGAATAAAATTGGTCTTTATTAGCCAATTTAATCTATGAGGTAAAATAACTTTAAACGCAGTATATTTTACCTCTGACGTTTCACGTTAGGTTGGCTAAAAAAGAGTATGCGTTGCCATGAGGACTTTTCTCGATTTCCGATTCCGATTGATTATTATTAAAATTAATATAAATAAAAGAAATATTTTATCATTTCTCGTATTTAACATGCACATAATAGATATAATTACTAAAATAAAAAGTATAAATAAAATTTAAAAAAAATATTAGTAATAAAAACATCTTAAAATAATAAAACAAGATTATTAAGACCATTATTAAGAAAAACGGAAGTGATGTTTCAATATTTGTTGAACATTCTGAAATAAATTAACTCCTAGAAAGAGAGGTCAATTATTTTAGATTCGATTTATTTGGGAAAAACATTTAATATAGGTAACCCTAATCATGATATCTGTCATTGTCAGGCTGCATTTTGTATGGGATGACAGCAGATGACAGTTAATACCAAACTACCGAAAACAACTGTCAGAGGTAAAATAACTCTAAACGCACTATAGTAGACAACTTCAATGTCTATATGTTACATCATTTTGTTTCTATGGAGTAGTGATAGCAAATCATCAAGTATATCATTCCCGTTCGTATCTCATTCACTCATATCAACTAGTCAAGGTTTAAGAACAAGTATATATACGGTATACAAAGGCAATGTTTGCGACATACTTTATTCAAGCTATGGCTATGGCTAGCGGCAAGCTAACTTTTGTTAAATAGAATTGGTTTAATTACCGACAAACAACCAATTTCAACTAGCTAGTGAATATTTCTTACTGAAATTCTCCAGTTTTTAATACTTTTGTTACTTCGTTCTGTGCGATTCATTTCATTCAGTGTTCAGTCATTTAGTGTTTTTAAAATGTGTTTCATAATTTAAATAGTTTTAAGAAAATGATACATACTCTAGCGTTTTTAAACATATATATAAGTATATATATATTTATATATATACTTTTTTGCATTAGGCGATTTCTCTAGCTTCTGTATGCACAATTAAGACATTAAACTTTTTATAATTTACAATTTTTTCACTTCACATTTGTTTCGAAACTACCGGCCATTTTGAATAATAAAGATGTAAACAAAACATAATGAGTACTTACATTCTGACGGTTTCCAAAGAACTTCATGAAACTTTCTACAAAATTTTAACTCATATCCGACGCCATATTTAAAAACACACTAAAGTTTACTGTCAGGGAATGTTTTTTTATCTATGCGATTGTTGTGAAATAGCAGATACAGCGCAACGACTACGAGCTACACTGAGTATGTTCTGTTCGGCTGTATACGTTATAATTTAAAACAATATACTTTAAAAGAAGTATATTATTTTTACAACAATAAAAAATATATACAAATAATATAAATTAACATAAAATGTGATTCTGAACGAAACGCGGAGCGCGACTTAGTTTTCCGAGGCGTCGCCGTTGGAGACAGGATCTGTATGGCTCCGGTTGTAGATGGACTGTAGTGGGACGTGTAGCAACTCCACTAGGAGCCTGTAGTTCGGCTCTGAAAATTATTTTAATTAGTTACAAAATGGACTTAATTACGTAACACACTACGTAAGTTTGGTACACAGAAGTGAATTATTTCATTGGTAAAATATTATTATATCAAATGTAAAATGAAATTTAAACCCTTGTAGGGGCCGCATAATAATTTGAATATTCTTTTCTTAGGGTAACGTTTTTGCAAAACATAACAAAAAGTTTGCCCCCTGAATTAATAAAGAGGCCGATAGATGTGAAAACTTAAAACTATCAATCAAAATCAATGACCTGTGTTTAGTACCACACACAACTTCGCGTAGAGCTGCAAGAGTTAGAATAACTTCAATTTCCTGTACGTAGCATGTGTATATGCTTAATATTTTCCACTGTCCTAACGCCGCTCAAGAAGTGCATCTCGCAATGATTCAATTGATTGATTGAATTGATTGATTTCACTGATTCCACATAAACCCACATACCAATTAGTAGTTACTTTACGGGTACACGATAAAATATTTAGTCGGCTTGTGACCACGGCCGGTGTAATCCGGCCGGAACGTCGAGTAAAGGTATATGATTTCGCTAGTACCTTTAAAAGATATGTTATTGTGTTTCAACCCACAAAGTAAGTACAAAGTGTCGCAGCACATACCATTCTCGGGGTTGATATATCCCCTCCGAATGAGGAAGTCGAGTAGCACGGGCGCACTGGTCGTCTTGAATTGCGGAGAGATCGCTCGCTGCACGCACTCGTCCGCGGTCAGTAGCTCGAATGTCTCTACCTCGCCGTCCGCGTTTTGTGGCACAAAGTCCAACGGTATCTCCAGATCATACACGTATTCCGTGTTTGGAAACAGTCCTCTTTCACTCTCGAAATAGAAGCTGGAATATTAAAAAAGAACGGTAAATATAGAAACAGACGGAAGATGTAGTGGCCTGCATGCAGCTAAGTTGTGCCGGCTCAACCGGGGTAGTGATGCGACTCGAGTAGGAATTTGCGACTCGAGTCACTCGAGTAAGATTGTTCCCTCACTCGAGTTATACTCGAGTGTAAAAGTCACTCAAGTAAAAATGTCACTCGAGTAACGAGTTTACTCGGCGACTCGAGTGTACTCGGCGCGACTAGTTCACTCGGTGACCCGAGTTCACTCGGTAACTCGAGTGCAAGTTCACACGAGAAGGATTTTTTTTCACTCGAGTACGAGTTTGACAAACTGACTCGAGTGACTCGAGTAAGAACATAACTCGAGTCGCATCTCTAAACCGGGGTGGTGCCTCTCACTATATTGGCGTAAACTTGCAGTCGCGTTTTGTACGGTGTGTGAGAAGGCAGTGGCCCGGGGTGGAGAAAACCAACTCATCTGTATAACCTCTATGCGGATGTCTACGCGTGGCGGTAGTCATGAAAATGGCGACTTATGGGAGTTTTTTGCCTAAGAATCGATTAAAGGCGCAGTGTTATAAACTGTGACCTATATACAAAAATGTATGCAAAATACCGCGTACTTTTAATCCCTCGTTTGCGTTACTCGATATAGTTGTACGCGTTCTATTTTAGCGGACAAAAAAGTCCGCCGACAAAAATCTCTCATCTGCGGAGGCCATCAGCGGAATACGTCTAGACATCATAAACACATTGTACGGTGACATAAATACAAACCTAACACATCCAGCAGGAACCAGTTTCTTTGCCAAGTCGCCCACGACTGATGCCTCCTCCGCCACTTCCTTTATGGCCGTCTCCAAGATACCGTAGCCGACTGATAAGCCACCGCTCGTAAAGCAGTCCCATTTGCCTGTGAACATTTATAGTTCACTTTAGTCTCAAATAATCAGAATAAATTGTTACAATAGTACCTAATTAAATAATAATTTGCATTCCATTTCAAATATTGTGTAATAAAATGCAAATTAACAATTATACAAGCTAACCTTGGTAATCACTACTAGGTAAATAGTATATCTCATAAATTCATTCATTCGATATTTATGTTTGTAATGTAATTTTTTGCTCTTATGTTATATTATTTATTATGTATAATTTATTTAAAAAAAAAATGATGGTTTTTATTTATGGTATAGGGGGGGGCAAACGAGCAGTCGGAGCCATGTTCATGACCACCGACGCCCATAGACGTCCACATAGACGCTATACAGATGCGCTGCCCTCCTTTCTCCTCCCACTTCCATGGGCCACCGGCTACTTACACACTGCAACAAACGCGACAGCACAGCTGTCACCTTACGCCGGTCTCGTGTAAGCGAGAGGTACCTCCCCGGTCGTGCCGGCCCAATTCGGCTGAATACCAGCATACAGTGTGACACTACCTCTTCCAATCATATGAATGCATAATAAGGTCAATATTATGTACGTATTGTTTACGTGTAATTTGTTAATTGTTATCAAAAGGATATACCTACTTTTTTGTTTACTTCATATACCTAATAAATGTATTAAATTTACCGGACTCATAAAAAATAATCAAGTTCAGCATGACGCATTCCGCGGCGTACCTACTCGTAACCTTGAAGAGTGGGGACAACCGGTGTGGACTCGTGGAGTAGGAAAATAAAGAAAAACAATAATTTGCTCACGCATGTGTGGTGTGCAAAATATCGTTACTATTTTGCATAAAAACATGCCAATTATAAATACTATTGCGGTTATCAGCTACTTAGTCTTCGCCGCTTCCGCTTTTTAATTTATCATAACCGTATTGTTGTTTAGAAGGGGACAGTATAGGAACACTAAATATCTAATTTTTTAAGTCAAATAAATGATTAAATTCCAATTATTTAAGGTTTTTGTACTTTATCTGTCATAGTAAACATCTTACAACCTGTCTGGCTGGCTGTCATGACGCCGCGGTCGACCGGAGAGGCTGCTAAGAGTGCTAAGCGTACGAGTCGGACTAGCACACCGTGGGTTTCACATACGGTTGTCAGATGGGCGGGATTCGTCAGGATTGTCCCTACATTTTTGTCATGTCCCGAATTCCGAAAAAAATAACGTCTCCTTAAAAAACTGATATTTAACAGAAAGGGTTAAGGCATAGGCAAATCTCCGTCCCCATTTTTTTAATGTTCAGATATTTTGTTCTACGGTTTTTCAGTGATGTTTCGTATTTATTCACTTATACTCATATTGTACAGTAGGCAAGACTTTTTTTTGCCAAACTTCAAGATAGGAGAATCTACAACAAGTATCCTATAGGTAGGAATTAGTTTATAATAATTATAATTAGTCTATTAACTTTTGTTCGATCGCTTAAAAAATATAAACAAAATGGTCTACTTTAAGGACTTGTAGTCTTCAATATCGTATAATCGTCAAAAAACCCCGGGATACAATTCATATTTTCCAAACAGTGCGACGTTGTTTATCCTTATCCGGATTACATGCAACATAAAAAGCGGTTTATGCATGCAAATAATGCCTCAAATTTGCTTGAAAACTGTCAGAATATGCAACATACAGCAACATGCATATTCCGTTTCCGTACATATATGATACGTTTTCGGAGCCAAATATTCAAATTTTAATTTTTATTACCAGCATATACATTAACTAAACATTCAATTGAGTAAGACAGTAATAGGACAGTAATCTTTATATAAAATTAAATAATAAAATATATAAAATTAATAAATATAAAATTCTCGTGTCACAATGTTTATTACCATACTGCTCCGAAACGGATCGACCGATTGTCATATAGTAGTTTATGCAACTGTCATATAATGAAGGGTATTAAAACACGAGTGGAATTTTTGAAACGAGCGATAGCGAGTTTCAAAATAGTTAACAAGTGTTTTAATACCCGTGTTA
>LUGF01051477.1:23858-35948 GCA_001625245.1 Calycopis cecrops | reverse complement strand
AAATCCTTCAAAACATTTTTTCTAGACGTCATTCCGAATCCAATGAGCTATCGCTCATATTTTTAGGACCTTTATCAAGAATTAACACCATTTTGAACATTTCGACTAGACTAAGTGACGGGCGGACGGAGCGCGGTATAAATTGTACAAAGTGTTCGTGACACCCGCCGCTGTAGTGCAGGAACACAGTCGCCAAACGGCTTTGAACAGCCTTTTGATGAGAAAGAAATATTACGCGAATACAAACACGCGTGTTTAGAGAGCAAAAGTGTTTTAGAGGCTTTTTCCCTCCTGTGCAAGCCTTATGCGGGTTCAATAAAGCCGTTGCTTTGCCTATTAGTGTTCACCTGCTCTTAAATTAATGTTCACATTTCAATCTGAAAAGCAATTAACAACTTCATATAAATTAGTACTAACAGCAATATGCAAATATCATCTCTGGGTAATTACGACGTTAGTAATTACTTGCGGACGCCCGCAACTTCCTTTACGTGAATCCGTTTTTTTACCGCAGTCGCTTAAAAGTATGCTCCCTCATCTTTACCACCAATAAGACTTTTGAAACTCTTTAGAGCATATTCACAAGACACGTTTACAAAAGAAAAGATTTTGTTTTTATAGTCTATCTAATAGATTTTACGGCTTAAATGATAAAACTTTACAAGGATAATGATGATGATGAACGGTAAACAGTGAACGAATCACCGTGTCGCTGGTAAAACATTAGCTATATATGTCACGGAAGTCATAAAAGAGCTCCAAATTTCGGATTCAATTAATTTTATTAGTCCTGCAAACATTTTCATTAGTACTCGCGGTTCTAGAGGTATTAAACTGCGACTTGGTTCGAACTCACATGTAAAATACGGTTAACATACATCTTATGTCAACGGAATAAGGTTGATAATACTCATTTACACACAACGGGTCTACCACGAGAGGACAGGAAATTGAGAAGCACTGATTCGTATAATTTAACCACATTCGATTTGTTTTCTCGAATATATGCGTTGCTAAACACCTTCAGTTACTGCCCTTTATGACAGTCGTCATAAAGGGCAGTAACTGAAAACCAGTGAATCTAGCTTATGCTGGATCATATGCACTGAGTTACTTACCCATTTGCGTCGCTACAGCACATACACAATATGAATACGCATTGTGTTGAGACATTATGTTAGATTAAGATTTTTCTTTATGTTTTATGTATTATCAATTTCTCTTCAAAATTGTTGTTCTGTAATTGTGCTGTATGGTTGCAAATAAAGCTTTATCTATCTATCTATCTATCTATCTATCTATCTATCTATCTATATAATATACGATTTATTTAAAGAGATAGTGCGTTGCTGCCGAATTGAAAGTTCACGATTCAATGGACGACGTCGCATGATATTACCGCAAATTGACACAATATATTATGCTGTCATGTAGAGTTGTTATGCTACCGCGACCGGTGACAAACAAATAATATACATAATATTTTCGTCAGAGTTTTTTCTGTTGATTAAATATTTATGATCTGATCTTTACTAAAATAAAACTTTGACGTATTTATAGGCATAATATGTCGGCACGAACGAGGACGTTCCTCTGGCTTACCGCAGTAGTGTCAGCAGTGCTGTCGCTTGTCGTGCAGTTTGTGAGTTGCCGGTTTTTTTGAGTCCAGAGAATTTCTTATTCAGAAAGGAAGAATCCAGCGTAACATAACTACATAAAAATCATACAGATGTCCATTGACATCTGTAGTCGTTTATCCTCTTAGAATACAAACTGGAAATTGTCAAGATGAGCACAATTCATCGAGATTTCAAGTAGGTCACTTACAGTTATTTTTAAAAATATTTTTACTTACCCCAAAGTAAAATATTTCCCTTCCTATCAAATTAATAAAAGCAATTTAGAACAAATTATCCCATGGTTCTAACTTGTAACGGAGTTTAAACAAAAATTCCAACGAGCAGCAGAACGACGAGTGCAGCAGCACGAATTTGTGAATATTAAGTAAAGTTTTATTAAGATCGGAGATATTCGAAAAATTTCTCCCTCTTAGAGATAATGATGCCGCGGATGTGGCCCTGGGGTGATCGGAGTTATTTACTGGCTGCTGCATTGATCCAGAAATGTCAAAAGTCTTGAGGATCAATATAAACGTATAAAAATCTAAGAAACTGTTATAT
This sequence comes from Calycopis cecrops, assembly GCA_001625245.1. Lineage (NCBI taxonomy): Eukaryota > Metazoa > Arthropoda > Insecta > Lepidoptera > Lycaenidae > Calycopis > Calycopis cecrops. Next base: position 33,768 of record LUGF01051477.1, on the reverse strand, counting down.
TTTTTATAACTTTTGATGACTCCATTGATGTTAATACAAAACCATATAATTTGTATGTGAGTACGTAGCTCTCCAGCGAGCCACAAGAAACCCTCTGACCGCAAGCAACGCGACAGTATAGCTGACGTTCAACTACAGACGTGAGGTCTCGGGTTCGAATCCCGCGTCGGACCAAACATTTTTACTGGGATTTTTCAATTTCTAATAACAGTCCGGAGTCAGGAAGTTGGCGGTGTTACACCCCGTGCCTCGGAGAGCACATTAAGCCGTCGGTTCTGCGCCTGAATTCTCTCCGGTCGTGTCGGACTGCCGTTCTATGGGAACAAGAGAACGAGGGAGTAAAGAGTGCAGTTGTGTCTATAATATGTAAAAAAAAACGACTAGGGCAGCATTATTATTACTACTTGGTACTCTTACTAATGCTGCACTGATCAGTTCGACGGAATTTTTGCTCACATAATAAGGACAAGAATGAATCTTTGTTATCGTGGGATTCCTTGAGTTCGTAAAGTGATTGAAAAAGTGTAATGCTTAGCAACATAGTTATACCCATATCCTTTACTTACTTGGTAATCTATCAATATCGGCTTGCCATCATATGACTCTTCGTTCAAATATGCTTACTGTAAAATAGAAATAAATAAAACAATAAAATAAAAATCATCACAAACTAGTACGCAGAACAATCAAGATAATGCTGACCCAGGAGGAGGTACATTCTTCAATATCAAACTGAACCAGCCCCGAGTCCTGCCTCATATGTTTAAATAACTCAATCTTCGTCATAGGGTTCTCCAGTCTCGTTTATTCTCCATATTCACAATTTTGAATCTCATTTCATTCAACAAAGCGTTTCATTTTGTATACACATGAGCAACAACGCATTGCCTGAATAGAAAAGAGTAGAGTAATATTTGATAAGCGAAAAGTGAAAATTGTGAAACTTGGTAAAATCGTGGCATCGCTTTAATCACGAGAGCTTTGAAAGAAGATACGAATCGAAATAATTACATTTCCTCGAATGTACGCTATACATGCATGAAGCACATTACACACGTGTCAGGGATTTAATTAATATCAACCAAAGAAACGTTGGCGACAATAAACAAAGTAACATAATTTGGAACAAGACTTAACTGAACTTTCAAATATCGTCACATGTACGTTGTTTCTAATTGTAATAAGTCGATGTAAAGTAGGAAGTTTTTGAACTGTTGCAAACTTCTTTATTAATATTAAATCCTTGACTGTTCAAATTGTCTTCTTACCCAGTCAATGGTCGACAACAAGACATAACTCATGTAACTTTTACATTAAAACTATACTCATTTTATATTATATCGGTAGAAGGATATCTTCCTAGGTGTCTGACCAATTCATTTCATATAAAATGTTAATTTAGTTGTCTTTGTCTTACAAGTAGGAACAGAAGTGGCCAGTGGCCTTCTGATCACTACCAACGCCCGTAGTTAATTATAATTGTTATGCCGGTCGCGGTGTGATGTCGCCATTCGCTGTACATCCCTCCCATCCCACCAGTAACTCATTGATTTCACAAACAATTATAGTATAGTTGTTTTTTGAGTTGGTATTTCTTTTATAATAATAAATATCTGTGGACTTATGAATTTATTGTCATTCTATACATCAATTAATTGCAAAAATCAGGTGAGATAATATAAATATTGATTTGTGATAGCCACTAAATCAGGAGCATACATTATTATTTACGCCTATAATTCCCAGCATCTGTGCGAGCGTATCTCCCCTTGTAACATTCCTGGAGGGGAACTCTAAACTAATCAAACTGTCTTCAATACCGCCACAGACGTATATAATCTACCTTCAGCTTATTTAAGGATAATTTCAATTTAAATTTCTAAACTAGGGGAGAACAATATGCTTTAACAGTAAGTAGCTACTAGCTAAATACCTATATTATAATCAGCTATACTTAACATTTCCTTAGATAAAATTTAATGGTGAAATTATAATAAAAGGATAGAACGTATATAAAAATCAAAATCAAAATCAAAATCAAAATATTTTTATTCAAAATAGAATTTGAAAATTGGTTTTTGGACGTCAAAAATTTCCATCTACCACCGGTTCAACCCTAGCCCTGTCCTGAGAAGAACCGGCGAAACAAACTCAGCGGAAATTCAAAATCAGAAATGTATTCTAAATAAATAATGATTAAAATTTAATAAGAATTGGAAAAAACTTCTATTTATATTTGAACTTTATTAATTTGTAATCTTAATTAAAGTAAAATAAAAGGCCTCTTAAATTATAAACTGCTCGTAAAAATAACACATGGAAAATATATGGCATAATTGGTTATAATGTTTGAATATCTGAGTAGCCTTTAAAAATAAATTACAATAATAATCAAGATTAAAGCTGAAGTCGGTATCATTATCAACATAATTCAGAAATAACTTTGGTGTGGCTGTTCTTTGAGGATACATTTAGGTTTCTTTTTTCTTTCCATATAATACTTCGAATATTGATTACATTTGAAATCGAAACTTCTTTCCAGATATTACATTTTATGAGTTAAGCAATAATAATAATCATAATCCTTTTAATCCAATACAATGTTATTCCCAAAAAGTAGTTTTGAAATAAACAATATCTAATTTTTCTTGATGTTATTCGCTGTTACTCGTTTTGGACTTGAAATAGTAAGTGGCATTACCGAGTAAGTTACAATTAATATTCTTGTATCTTAGTAAGAGGTAGTGCCAAACTGCATGCTTGTATGCAGCCGAATTGGGCCGGCACGACCGGGGAGGTACCTCTCGCTTACACAAGACCGGCGTAAAGTGACAGCTGTGCTGTCGCGTTTCGTGCGGTGTGTAAGTAGCCGGTGGCCCATGGAGGTGGGAGGAGAAAGTAGGGCAGCGCATTTGTATAGTCTCTATGCGGTTGTCTGTGGGCGTCGGTAGTCATGAAAATGGCTCCGACTGCTCGTTTGCCCCCCAAAACCATAAAAAAAAAAATTAAAAAAAAAATAAAGAACTGTGGATCACCCAACTTATGTATCTATTTAAGATAGGAGTCATTACCACTGGGAATTTTGGGCGCAGGTGGTGCGCGCTACAACTCATTTCGCCTCCGCTTCAAATGCCGAGTTTCCTCCATGCAACTGTCAAAATGAAAATGAATATTTTAAAAAGGAATTTTGAAGATTATTTTTTTAACTTTCCATTTTCTCAAAGTATGTTGATTTCTTAGTCGCCGTTTACGTGAGAGAGAAACTTATGATTTTCACACAGATTTTTTTCTCACCAAGATTTCTTAAATCATTAATAAATAGAAGACACCATTTAAGAAATCTGTGAGAGACTAACAGTACAGTAACATCACTAGCACGGAAAGTTTGCAGTAGACGTGGACCGACTGGACCCGAGAGGTACCTCTCACTTGCGTGTCGCTGTAAGGTGGTTTCGCTGTCGCGCTTAGTGCGCCATTTGAAATCCTGTTTACCTTTGATTATGTGAATGTCTATGAGAGCAGTCATTAAAAAGGTTCTGACTGCTTTTTTGTCTCATTAAATAGTAAAATTAATATTGTATGTTATACCTACATACATGACCTACATACTAACACACATTTAAAAAAATATCAATTTTTTTTTACATAGGTAATATCTTAATTGATGAAACTTTAATAATTCGCTAAAACAGGCGACGCTAAATGATTAAAAACACGAGTAAATACAAAAGTCACACATTTCATCATTTTTAATACACATGGTTAAGACGAATCATAAAATAGTCTAAAATATTGTTACAAGTGCCGCTCCTGTACAATTTACTTATTTTGTTACAAGTGGTGTTTTTTTTATTTAAGGAGCGATATATTCAATAGCACTATCTCTCACTGAGAGTAGGATGTAGAGTGGGCAAATACCAGGAAATCTGCAATGTTTGCTTGATTGATTAGAATCTTTCAATAGCAAACCGAAATGAAACATCGGCGGAACTGTTCGTTAGTTTGGACTTTTTTAATCTCAAAATAAAACCCTGATAAACCAGGGAAATTGCTAAATTATTTGATCAATAACAACTATATTTCCGTACTAAAGCTAAGATTACATTGTAATACAGTCCTGTAAATAATATGAACTTGCTACACTGACATGAGGTGCACAAGTTTAAGGTGCTCTGGTTTATTTGGAGCGCTGAGACGTGAGGAGAATTTGTCACTGTCGTGCGCCGTGTACCAGTCGCTCTACACCTTGATAAACTCTAACAAGAGTCGCTTACATTTTAAAAATCATTTTAAAAAAAAATCATTTATAATATTTAATTATTATTTGCTTCTTTTCTAATCCATGAAGGTCCTTCTTGTAAGAGATAGTTCCATGATGTCGTGCAGTCGAATATTGCGCTGGCAGTATTGGGAAGGGCGATAATAATGTTATCCATATTATGTTATTTGGTAGTTGAGGATCTAACTTCTCATATCCCCCTGAATTTATAAAAAAGTGAATGCGCCAGCTTTTGTCGCCAACTCTGTAATCACGTAGCCTCAGAAGTTGATGATCAATCACAATTCCGGAGCTTTGCTCATTAGCGGAATGGTTTGATTTCCTGAATTCTGTACATTTTTTTTGCTTTCGGGCATTAATAAATACTGTTATTTCCTGAATGCATATTGAATACTAATAAAATCCGTTCAGTAGTGTTGGCGTTATTGTGTAATGAGAGCACGTAATACAACCGCCTCATAAGAATTATCTTCCATTGAAAATGGTGGCAAGGAATCTGTTTTCAGTTCGTCGTCCAATTAGAAGGAAATCCTGTATAGTCTCGAAATAATGACTAGACACAGGATAACGTTGGCAGCCGCATCAATTCTTCAATAATACCGCACAGAATGAACCGGTATTACAATTAAGGGTAAGATCTAGTTTTAATTGCGAATATTCCTTATTAATTAATTATTTTCATTCTACACGAAAAAGGAATATGCATGTATGTTGCATATTCTGCCGTTTTCATGCATATATACTGCACTAAGCATATATGAGGCATTCTTTATGCATATTTGCTTGCATATAATGAGCTTTTTATGTTGCAAATAATCCGGTCTCTATTCATAAGTATTACTATAATTCTAGCCAATTGCCCCTTTTTTTGAACAGGGTTTTGAGCTTATACAGAATGAAAAACGTCGAGAAAATTAAACAATTTATACTTACATGCATATAGATATTTATAATTACTAACTATGAAAGCTTTGTTATTTTGTTATAACTCTCCTTATGTATTTACTAACTCTTAACTTAATATCTTAAATAATATCTTCCTCTCAACTTCCGTTCGCCTCGCCCTATCACACGCGTTCGTAACGCTCTCATCACGCATTCATCATTCATCCTCTTACTCCCCAAGTACAGCGACCGTAAAGAAGTTGTAATTCAAAAAATAAAAGTAATAATATTCTATTTTCTAAGTTATATAACAATATCTGCGAGTGACAGTCATTTACCCCAAATATTAATGAACATAGTCTTGTGTGCGGTCTAACATCGGATATTAACGTCTGTACAAACATCCATTACGGAGCAGGTTGGGAGAGTAATTAATGTTCTTTTCATCTCTTTTTTTCATATATTAGACATTATACAGTATTACATACATATTACTAGACATCGGATTATATGCACTAACAATTCTTCTAAAATGCATATGCTTATAATTCACAATTGAGTATTATAGATTAAAATAAATAAATAAAACCAATTGTTCAAGATACTGCTGTCATGACAAGGATTCACAATGTTCAATAACACACTGAAGTAGCCCCGCGTTGCGTTCTGCCTCACATGTTCCAATCAACTCTTAATCCCCGCCTGCGGATCGTACCGCCGCATTTATATTTCATATTCACAATTTTGAATCTCATTTCATTCAACACTGCGTGAGCAATCAACGAATTCCCTTTTTTAATGTCCATCATATTAATATTATAAATGTGAAAGTTTGTATGTTTGTTTATTTGTTTGTTTGTTACTTGTTGAATGCAAACTTTTAGTATCATTTATATTTCACCACCAATTTTTGGCTTGAATAACAGATAGCTTTTAATTTTTCCTACACAATAACGTTCTATTAACTCGCATTGTATGTTGCTACTCTTTTGATGACAGATTTTACATCCCATGATTTCTTTTACAGGAACGTGTGCGTAGACACTCGTGTTCTAATAGTACTTTTGACTCAACGCTTCTTAGAATAAAGCGCCCCCTTCGATGTCGATTTTAGGGCCGCGTGATTTCACAATCATCGTAATATTAAGTTACGCGTCACTTTTGCCTATGTTATGTGAGAGATACGTCGCTGTGGCGCGGGCTCAATTACTCTGCCATGCAGTAACAGTACCAACCTGTACTGTACCTATAAAATAAAAGCTTATTTTAGTTTCCCACCTTATTATTTTACTATAATAATTTGATTATAATATATTTTATAGTAATACAGTATAACTTATCTCTCCTGTGAAGTCGACTTTAATTAGTCAGATGAATAAGACGCCCGGTCCTTTAATATTGGATTAAACCTAGATTTCATGGTTCCAGAAAACAAACACTCCACCACCTTTTAAGAGGCGGCTCTGTTATCTGATACAGTCTTATCAGATAATCCGATACAAATCACCAGCCTAAAAGCATTACAAAACTCAAGACTACTACTTATACATAGTATAATTTGAAAAGTTTAATAGTCAATAAGTCGAATTCACAGCAATGTTTATTTTATTTTACTTTATTTGGAAAACCAACAGTGATAAAATACTTAAAAATTTTAAGCTGTTTAGGTATATAACAAGACACCATTTATGCATTTTTTTTATAAAAAAAACGCATTAACACCCACAGACATCCGCAACGCCAGAGGTCTAACTGATGTGTTGCCGACCATTGAGGAACGAAGAAGCTCTTTTCTTGAAAATATAAGATATATATGTATCAATGCTCGCTTACACAAATTCGATTTGTCAGCTTAATATAGCGATTAGATTGCGTTTACAAGACTAAAGTGCGAAGGTTGTAGTTAGTTATGACGAGGGTACGTGTCATTGCAAATTAGCCTCATAACGCTCCTTGAGTTGAGAGGTATTGGGATGGAAAACGTTTAAATCGCTTCTTGATTAATAATAATTAATCGGTGCGGTGAACCTAGTCACCGTTCACGTCGGGTGACCTTTTCAGTGTTTTTCACATCGTATCACTTTGCATACATATTATGCAATATGTACTTACTTAATTTATTTTTTGCTCCACCCCGCCGTCGGAGGGCGCGCTGTCGTCTGTAAATGATAGATCACGGAGATATTACTTGCATATCTTCACGAGCATCCGAACATAACATTAACATAAATGTATCATGTCGCAACATGTATGATGAGGCTATCTCACTGATCTCAGTGACAAGATGTGAGATAACGTATTATGTGCAGTATATGAGTTTATGAAATTGTTGTAATGTCTAGACTAGAGGATCTCTTGAAGTCATAATAAGAAGAGGAAAATAATAAGGTTTCAGTTACAATTATATTTTAATACTAAAAATAATAGTTATAGTTAAATATATATTATATAAAAGTTTTAAAAAACCCATGTTGACTCACCTACCAATTAAATTATACATTAAAAATTGCTTGATTGTCATAAAAAATCACTACATAGTATAAAACAATGTCGCTTTTCGCCGTCTGTGTATCGGTATGCTTAGATCTTTCAAATTACGCTTTAATAACTCCATTTTTAATCCGAAATCCACACGGGGGAAGCTGTGGGCGGAAGCTAGTATGATATAAGTTGCTAGCAAATAAGTAATAAGATATTTGTAGGTCATTATTATGAACTTATAAAGCAATATACAATTTTTAATTACAATATTGTACCTAGTAGTAAGAAGGATTTATAAGAATACGCTTTAAAATTGCTTCTCATACCAATCACTTTACAGATTTGATTATTTTAGACAACCAAGACCGAAGTATACTATGAATTTACCTATCTTCGAAAATATCTATATAACTAAAAATAGTCACTAATCTGACTATCTAGATTGTCCGCGAGATTACTTCAGCTAACTACCTACCTAATTGGTGGCGCGCCGTTTTTCTTCACCCCGCGCGCCGCCGGTCACTTGGACTGATTTGTGAAACTGCGAGCTCGGCACAAATCGTGTTACACGAGTTAGCGGTGAAAAGGAAATTCAATTAGAGATTTAGTTTTGTCTACGTAGAGGTTTGTTTGTTGGCGATTCTATAGTTTCATTCTTAGGTGGATTATTTAATCATATAGCCACCATATAGATGCACACAATTTTTTATATTTTTAGTCTGTCTGTCTGTCTGTTTGTCCGTTTGTCCATTTGCCTGTTTGTCTATTAGTACAGGTTAATCTCTGAAACCACTGGATGGATCGGAATGTCACTTCACACTGACACACTGTGGCGTAAAGATACTTAGCCCGCTTAACATCTATAACACTTTTTACTGAGGGAAAATCGCTCATTTCTACGGGTAATTTAGTTAATATACCTACTTTATCCGACGGATTCGAAAATTTGAAAGAAACATACAATAACAAATCACTTTTATTATAATACAACTACACAGAGAACGAAGTATAGTATTATAAAATAAATGCATAACTTAAGATCTAAATTTTACATTTCTATTCATTATATTTATATTTAAATTCATGACAATTAAATCTTACTTAATACATACTAATCTGCAATTCCATTAGAACTGTATGCACAATACATAACAAAACACGAGAAAGTAATATCCCCTAAAGTTGACGTACAATACGTCAGTAAAAATGTAATTTGAAAGATAAACAGGCTGCGGGTAAAAACGTGGGCGACGAGATTTGATCCCACCCGAGACTGCCACGCCGAGACCCGGCAAACTCATTGTGTCAGTCGCTGGTTAAATATGCGTTTAAATAAGGGTGACAGCACACATAAGACTTTTAGATGTGACGACCGGCGATAATCGTCGTTTTTGAAGCGGAATGTAGCGACTAGACGCGGGGAGCGCACACTTCAAGACGCCAGACGCGGCGATTTAGTCGCTTATGTATGTCAATTAATGTCAACGTCTAAATGCAGTCGCAAGATCGCGATACTGTCGCACGACTCTACTGCCACCGGTCGCAGAGAGCTAAATCGTAAAGTTGCCGGTCGCCGCGTCTGAGATCTCGTGTGTACAGTGGCCCCAACAACGGCCTGAGTTAAACATCAGATCATCAACACACAGAGCACGTTATAATTAAAACACAAACATTTCATGTGACAAGCCCCGCGTTTGCTGTTTTGAATAAAATTATCCTCTCTTTGCTATAAATTCATGTTTTCTGTTATCGTGGGTTTTGACTTTACATTCAACATTTTTCAATGTGAAACCAAACCGTGTAGCTTTAATTTAAAAAACTTAACTTTATTATAAAATCATAACTGGCTATGAATAATATATGAGTAAAACATATTTGGTCGACTATAATATTTTTCACACGATAAGACGAAGGCCAAGACAATTGATGTGCAACAATTTACACTAGGCACAATTTCGGACTATTGACAAAAAAAATATTCTTACTATTATAAAATATAATATTTTTACTATACGAGGGCTGCCTTTTAAGTAGTGTCGTTTGCAAACCTCCTTCGACTGTATAAAAAAATATGTATGTCTTTTTCATCTTTTTGAATGTAGAATTCGAAAACAAAAGAATGTTTTATGATTATTCGGATAGTTTTATTGTAGCGTCGGTTCAAAGGTGATTGTGATGAGTCGGTGGTAAAAATGGAAATATCAAAGGAAAATATGCGTGCGATAATTTTCTACAACTTTCAAAGGGGATTAACGCGACTTCAGT
>LUGF01051477.1:0-17155 GCA_001625245.1 Calycopis cecrops | reverse complement strand
CCTCTCTCCTGTGTGCGGGGAACAAGCTGCGGGCAGAACTTTTTTGTTTGTTCCTAACCTAACTTATCAGCTCAGTTCATGTCTATATACGATGAATTCACTGACTTTGGGCTAAAGCAATATGTATAAATTCTGCATATTATATACTATTTGAGTCGTTTAAAATGTACTCAAAGATACATACATGTGCGTTAGAATATACATACCCTTATGAATAAAGCAAGAGGAAAATATTAATTGTAGCTAATGTTACAGTTTGTATACAGACACATTTCGTACTCCAACGTTCTATTCTTACTATCGCATGTTGAATGTGTACACGAAACTTCGCAACTTGTAAGTACCTTCACTCGATTGTTGTGATGTAAACTAAGTCTGAGTTAGTTCCGAGTACAACCTTATTGCAGTTGATCAGTTTACTGAACTAGCGCAGTTCTACAGACTAGCGCACGTTTGTAAACTCGAATATACGACAGCGCCGAGTCTTAATATTAAACATTAAAAAATAACACAATTTTCTTTTGACGTTTCCAGGTACAAAACAAATAAAGAATATTATTTTTGTTACTGTATAAGTAAGTAATTGTTTTAATGACATTTGTTTAGATTTACAACTGTTGCAGAGAGAAACATTTTTTCATGCTCCCACAATAATATAAGAAATGTTACTCTCTCTCTCTTTTTCTGTCTTTACTAACTTATATCTCCCTCTCAACATTAATTTGCCTCGGCCGCTCACACTTTTCATATCGCTTTCGTCACGCATTCTTCAGCTTAGTCTCTAAGTTCACTGCGCTTAAAGATGTTTTACTTTAATAAAATTAAGTTAAAAGTATCATGTGCGTAGTACTGTAAAAAAGCTTAAAAAACAAGCTATACACGGGTAATTTTAGAGTTTTAATCGGAGTTACTAATATAAAGTAGACAAAGTAAAACTTTTAAAAATATTTTTTACCGGCTACTACTTCCCTCAACATTGATTGACACTTATAATCATTATTTACTATCGGCTAGTTCACACTACTCTTGCTACTATAAAACCGAATTCATTTATAATTCTCAGAACCTTCCGAAAGGTATTACCTCGTACCTGAAGCACTCTGAGTGTCGCGCGTCTCCTGAATCAGTTATTGTATATTTGTACAGGTTCCTCTCAGAACATTTCACCTCCCGAGACGCCTGCACTCAGCTTTCGCTCTTTTTGATATGTAAATGTCCGCTGCGTTTGTTTTGCTGTTTTGTAAGGTAATGGAAAAAAGCCGTATGGAAAAAAACGGAATCCTTATAATTTATTTAAGCCTGTCTATATTTTTCCGTTCATAAGTGATAGTTATTATCTCTGAGACTGTAGTACCTACTAGCGTATATAGTTCAAATTTTGAAAGTTGATATATTTTGTGAGCCGCATTGAAATTATTATTCTTTATAGTATAAGGGGCCACCGTGCAGTCTCAGCATTAAATGGCTCACATTTTCATGACTACCAACGCCCATAGACATCCGCATAGAGATATATAAATGCGTTGCCCTCCATCCTTCTCCATGGGCCACTGTCTAATTACACACCGTACTAAATGCGACAGCACAGCTGTCACTTGACGTCGCTATCGTGTAAGCGAGAGGTACCCCGGTCGTACCGGTCTAATTCGGCTGCGAAACACGCTACTATGCTTACCTCTTTATAATCGTTATCAGGATGCCTTCTCCCATCTGCGGGAAAGAGGGGGTCTGCCCCCCTGTCGACCACAAATACAGAGGCCGTTTTCTAGAACGCGCCTCTCATATCGATGAAGCTGCACTGGCCTTCGTCCTCCGCGTAGTTCCTAGCTAAAAAAACCTCTTACTTAACTGTCTGTTGTGTAAAAGTTATTGAGGATTGTGTTGTGAGGAGGAGGCGTGAGATTTATTGTGTTTCGGCGACACGGAGCTGTGAGCCGCGGGAGTGCGGTGAAGTCGCCAGTCGATACGCCCGCATGTGGTGTTGTTGTCCGGCCCCGCTCTCTGTCCCGCGCCGCTGCCTCCCTCGCAGTGAATCTGCACGAGGACGACACTGATGTGCACACAGATTGCACACAGACGACGGCCCTGATATCTACGGGCGTCGGTGGTAATGATAATGGCTCCGACTGCTTGTTTGTCCCCTTATACCTACAAAAAACGACGACACTTGATACACTCCAACACAGGCTGAACACTCAAAGACATCCTGACATTGATTGATTTGATTTACGTGTATACGTTGACGGCGAGTCACGCCGACAACACCGACGACGGTATAGGACCACACCAGCCAACGCTAACAACGAGTCACGCCGACAACACCGACAACGGTATAGGACCACATGAATTAGCGGGTACGTTGTGTGCTGTGGTCCGATATAAATCGGTAGGGCTCAGAGATGATAGAAGCTCCTCGACACTTGCTCTTACTCAGCGAATATTATAAGGTCCAAATTTAGTGTTCACTCTAAGGAAAAAAAAACCCGTAATACAAAAAACATTGACTGTTCATCATATTGAATTGAGGCTAAAACAACAAGCGATGTATCAGCGCCGCTGTGGACACAAGCGCGGTATAATGTACACCGCGGGAGTTATAGGCTGAGTTTTATAAATTCATAACGTATCGGTTTATATAAAGCGGAGGCCGCCAGAGTAAACAGATTCCGAGGCATAAAATTTTGTTATTTTTCCATCAGAAAACGAGAACCGAGTGAATTATTCACGTACAGTCGGCCCGCAGATTTATCTACGTTCTGTTATCCGAACGGATGATATGCAACATAGCAAATAGTACCAATTCATTCCATCGTTGGACAAATCATTTAGGTACTACACGGACTCGGTAAGTTGGGACCTGGCAAGAATGCGAAGAATGCTCTCAAGCCCCGCACTTCAGTGGTGCGGGGAATGGAATTTTTGCCAGGTACCAACTTACCGCCTCCATGTACTTCATTAAACTTATAAGACGGCCTACCCGCTTTAACTAAAGGCATTTCTTCTATGTTTTTGTTGAGTTGAGTAAGTAACGAAAAGCTTTTTCAGCTTGCCATACTTACTAAAGTAAACAACGCATACGTTGTGAATGTATTTTTATTTATCAAAAACTGAAGAAAGATATTTAACACACAACACTATAATTAGTGATAGTAAGGGCTGGCGCAGTGGTACAGGGGCCAGCGCTCGGATAAGCGGACCGTGTTGCGCCAGGGGTCGCGGGTTCAAATCCCGGCTAGGTCATGGATGTTTATCTATATATTTATTTGTATATATGTATTTTTTTAATAAAATTCTTAAATGTATAAAAAACTATTCTCAAATATATAAACACGTTTTAAATATATTTCAGTTGTCTAGTGCCCGTAACACAAGTTCTTACGGTACTTAGCACGGGGCTAGGCTAACGTGGTTTGTAAAGTCCACAGATATTATTATTATTTTTAGTAACAGATCAGGTAAATCAATTCTTAGATGTTCACAAGATCGGAACAAAATTTGGATGAAGTTCAAGTACTTTCCTTAAATCGTCACATTTTTGTAACCACACTGTGTCACTTATTTGGTAAGGCAGAAATGTAGTCATGAAACTAGAATATCGTATCCTACAAATTACATTAGATAGAAACACGAGTTAGAAATGAATCTCCCAATATAAAAGGTTTCGCGTTCTGTTTGACTGCTATATCGCATCGCTCGCCCGTTTTTACGCTTTTTGCTTCGCGCACAGCAATTTCAACGTGAAAATTCATAGGCGTTTAAAACACGAGGAGAAATGAGGAGGTGCGAGGAGAGGCGAGGAGGTGCGAGGTGGTCAGGCAACAAAGCCATCGGTGTTGTCGCTCGCCGGCGCCGGAGATAGCACTCAAATACATTTTCCACCCCTCGCCCGCAACTACGTACCTGAATAGGTCGCGCTCGGCGAAATAGCGATGCTTTTATTTCTAAAGTGTGCTTTTAATAATCGTTAAGGAACTATCTAGTATAGTATAGTAAAATTTTGGGGACCCTGTTACATATATAACAGTTTTCATAGGTAAAGATGTTCCTCCTCGACTTACGTATCACTAAAAAATGAATAAAAAAATATCTGTGAACTTTACACACTACGTTAGCCTAGCCTCGTGCTAAGTACCGTGACTTGTGTTACGGGTACTAGACAACGGAATATATTTAATATGTTTTATAAATTTAAGAAATATATTGAGATTTTTTTATTATAAAAATACATATAATACATAGATACACATCCATGACCTAGGTGGGATTCGAACCCGCGACCCCTGGCGCATCAAGCTCCGCTTATCCGAGCCCTGTACCAATGTGCTAGCCTGGTCGTCAAACTATCACTAGTCGTAAAAAATCATTAGTCGTTGAAATATCTTCATCATGATAAACCTTTTCTCTGTCTTCTCTCTCGTAATAGAAAAGTTAACGTACAATGTGTAATTAGATCACATACAACGGAATCGTGTAACGTATTGCACCGCATTCTTCGACAGCGCACGAGTCGTCGTCACAAAAGGACGAGTCTTATTAGAGCTAATTGCATCTGCGGAACAGACATGCGGGCCGCGGCTCTAGAATGTTCTAATTAAATTCCAGCTTTGTGTATTTATCCAGCGCTTTACAATACACGAGAGCGTAGTCTGCGATACCAAAACATTTGATTATTCCTGCACATATTATACTTACTTACAAATATAAAATTGCATGTAACCTCACGCTTACACGATACTGACGAATAGTGACCGCTATGCTGTCGCGTTTTGAGTGGTGTGTGAGTATCCGGTGGCCCAAGGAGGAGGGAAGGTGTCAGTTAAGGGAAAAATGCCAGCGTCGCACTTTTCGTGACGGACCGCGGACACAGGCGGTGTGGCGGCGACAGCGGAAGATAAAGTTATTTCCTCATATGCCTCATTTATGGAATTAATTATTTGATTTAATTATATGCTAGCGACAATGCAGGAAAAAAGTTTTCATACACCGACTTATTGATATACTAATTTATTGATTGAACATTAATGTGTAGTTGATGACGATGATGACAATTATGACAGATTTATTTTTAAGTCTCATGACAATAGTTGTCATGTTTAATTTCATTTAATTATAAAAATGCATGCACATACGCAAACTCAAGTCGCACATAATTTGTTCCTCTTTTAAGTTTTTTAATGTACGATTATTTCTCCTTATGAGCACTAAAATGTAGGTATATAACATGCTGCTACACATTAATTTCCGGTCGCCTCCTGGCAGTTGAGAGAATCAAACCATTAAGATATTTGTTACAACCTAATAAAAGTAACGTAAACAAGCTAATAATAAAAACATCAATAACAACTCTTATTATGAGAAAAAAATTTTGTCGTATTTGACGTATAAGAGTCACTTATAAATTGATATAATGTGAATCCTTTACGTGCTGATATTTATATATCTACATAATATTTCATTTAATCTCTCGAAGGCTCAGTCTTATTTTACGATTTTTTAGCTATTTGAATTAAAATTTGTTTTTATATTTATAAGATAAAAGTTGATTGCTTCTGTGCGTAAATGCGGCTAGTTTATTTGGCGGTAAGATGTAATTTTAATATGCAAAAAAGTATAGTAGACAGAAAAAAATCTAACTGTAAACATTATAAGAAATTCGTATAAATGTAATATGTTATGCGCATCAAATTATAGATATTCTACATGAAATAATTGTATAGTCACACAACGTATATAGAGTTTGCACCGACAGATAAACTATGCTATGCTTACACATACTTACCGTTTTTACTTTTGCTTCAAATTTTCTTTCAGTAATTAGTTTAAATATAACAGGAGCCTCCGAACAAGCTACGGAAACATAACATAATATATACCTAATTCAAATCGAGAACTGTTCCTTAAGGTACAGGTTGGTTTAACCTAGTTTAAAGAGCAGTGCTCTACTTTTGTTATAAGTCCATTTTAATCTACCAATATCAAATGTATATAAAAAAGTTATAATATATATTATTATTATTACATAATATATTGTTATGAGTAACAACCCCTAAATAACCCTATTGAATACAAACATTTGGTTCAGTCATTTCACTTGAATGTATAATTGGTAGCGATCGGAGTGAATGGTAATTAGCACCCTGTAAAATTTTTATTTGGGTTTAAAAAAAGAATGGTTTGTTGAAAGGTTTGCTCTATATTTACATTCGTATTATTTTGTGAACGATAAAATTTGAATTATGCTGTATTGCTTATCCGTTTTGCTGGTCGTCAGTAGTCGTAAATAGACTACGACTATTCATATGCCTTTTATAGTATTAAAAGGCTAAGTGCAGATAAAAATACCATTTACCACATACTTTTCCGTCGGGTAGACGCGACGTGTCCCCGCGACGTAACTAGAAACTAACTACCTAATTGGTGGCGGTCCGCTCACCGCGGCGCCGTTCCTCCGGCCGACCTCTCTTGTAAAACTGTGCGCTCGGTACAATTAGTGTTACACGAGTGCATGGAAACAAGTTCAAATAAAATTCAATTATTTTTGATTTATCCACGTAATGGTTTTGTCTGTTATTGCGTTACAGTTTCATTCATTTTACGGTTAATTTGAAACGAATTTTGAGGTAAATAAAGTTATGAGCGGCTTCATACATTACAAGATTTAATTTTCCGGCGTGCTGCCATCTATACTACGTGTAATTACACAAAGCGCTTCAAGCAGCCTCATGACACAGAATTATTTAGTACATCTTCACAGCACACACACAAACACGCACGCCCACAAGATGCCGCGATGAGTCGTTAATGAAGCGGTATCGTCACGCCGTAGGGCAATGACTGTGAGATAAAAGACAACAAGTGTAACAAAGGTATAATAATAAACTTGCTGTGCATAAGGCGCAGCTTTATACCCCTTAAAATCTATCCGAAGAGAAACCTTTTTTTCGGGTCAAGATTATTATTTTGTTATTTTAGAATATAATCAATATTTGAAGCAAATTTTACTTAAGTAAAATTTTAGTTCAGTAGTTTTTGTGTAAAATAATAACAAACACAATAAAAAAATCGCATTTATAATATTTGTAGGATAAAAAAAAATGATTAATAACAATAACGATTTATAAAGATAAATAGCAATACTAACTGCTTTAACTAGACACCTTCGATAATTTAGTTTACAAAATACGTGTCATTGTTAAAACTGCGCTCGCTTCTGAAAACTGAACATCACCGATAAGTTTATGTTCGCTAAGTTACAATCACAATAGTCCACTACACTTAGCATATTCGAAGTTTCGTGTTGGCATTCCGCATGCGACAGACAGAAATAGAACGTCGAAGTACGAGACGCTTCTAGAAATAAACTCCATAAATGTTAAATAACCCTTATCTTCCTATGCCTAGTATACTGAGCCTTAGTATACTTGATATCTTTGCATGTTATAGCAGCGGGAATTTAAATAATAATGTCAATCGCCTATAGACTTAAATTTTTTTCATTCCTAGTTTATTTTTAGAAAACTTTTTCATAAATCTTACAATAATGTACCTAAGTACATCGGATTCTGTAACATTTTGTTTGTTCTGTACACTGTTTTTTATTTTTGCCGTATTTTTATGAAATGTCATGTATAAAGGGACAAGCAGATTTTCATCTATCTATATCTGTAGAGTGTAGAGTTTTATTATATTATGCTATATTATAACAGCATTGAATGAACGCCGTTTTCATTTGTGGAAGTAATTCAATAATGATGAAAAAAGATATATGCATAAATAAACTTCATCCCGTCGACAATAGAAGAGAAAAACGAAGAAGGTGATCGAATATTATCTGTGACTGTTTCCTTGACAGCAGAGGCTTATGTCATACTAGTTGCGCCCCGCGGTTTCACCCGCGTAAATTTCGATCCCGTGGAAAATAGAAAATCATCCCATGGCATCCCATAGGAACATCTTTTCGGGATAAAAACTATCCTATGTATTAATCCAAGTTACCCTTTATGTGTGTGCAAAAGGAGAATGCCCATTAATGTATGGAGCGCCGTCCAGAATTGCATCAAAATGAAACTTGTTCTGGACGTTGTTTATTTAATCAGTTACAGCCATCAATAATTATTTTTCAGATCAGCACCCGGGTTTAAAAGTTATTTAACGAAATGTAACAAAACCTCAAAATCGACATAGCGTTGACAGGTTAAGCAAAGTTGTTTGATAAGCGGTTTTAACTCATAGTAGATACTGTAGTGCTTATTAATATTGTAGTGCTTAGCATTACAATAGCATAGGAATATAAATAATTTTTTATGTTATAGAAACTATTTGAACGAACGAGCAATGAAACCTACACAATGGATATGTTTTTTTTTTAAACATATCTGTTTAGAATTCGGACAATAGAACGAATTTTGAATATTGTCTTTCCTTGACAATGTAAGATTTTCTCATTCCGGTATACGCCTTCGAGCGCTAACCATATAGTAATACAAGAATGTGATTTAGTAGCCAGGGCTATAATAATTGTAACGGTTATGATGAATTAAAGATAATAAATCTATATGAAGAATAAAGGCGTTTTCCTACAATTTACATGAAAAATCGTCCTGTCGTAACTGTAAAGCACTTACAAAGAATAACTCGCTCTTTAGATAAAAATATAATTAAGTTTATTTACATTTAAAAGGATGGATGGAGAGTACAAATCGATCGACACAAAAAATCTAACAACGGTTTCCAGGCAACGGAAATGACTAATGTCATATATCTCAAAAGATAGGGATAGACATTTTGTATTAAGTTTCGATTTTTAAACAATAATAATTATAATAATTACTTGTCCGTATTCTTGTGTTAATTATATCTAGACCGGAATGATTATACATATTAAATATTATAATATAAAAATAAAGGTTTTATTTATTTCAAATGATTTTGAAATATTTATTACGAGAATGAATCAATAGCATGGAACGCTGACCTAAACCTGAATGAGAGGAGTAAAATCGATAAAAAATAATCGGCTACACATCCCATCAAATTGTCACTTTAAATCGATTACCAATTTTAATGATAGGTATTATTTGTTTAGCTGCAACACTAACTTATTGAATTCCGATTTGATATTTCCGAATACCGCCATTTTATTTTATAAACAAACAATCAATATTATGTTTTATTTTGTGTTCATTTTAATACCCGGGTTTTTCACACATATTTAAATTTTCAAAATGATGAAAAAAAATAAAAAAATAATTATAATATTACTTCTATTTTGATGCAAGAGAAAAATCCATACCATCAGCTGGCATTCTCCTTTCATGAAAATCGGTTTAGCAGTTTTTGCGTGAAGGAGTAACAAACAAACAAACATACATACAAACTTTCGCATTTATAATATTAGTAGGATTAACGAACCGGACTGGAGTGGTGTGCGCCTTATGTCTCCTCAGGCGACACAGACATGAATACTGGATGACGTCACGCACGACTCATGTTACGTGTCTTAAATATGTGAGATGTTATTAGTAGGTGCTCTCCACGCAACTCGAAGTTTCAATTATTTTCCATTATATCTATAGACGTGACATTTCTATTTCTAAATAATGTTTACACAAATATACTTGCATAATTAATATATCTAGAGTAGTAACTTCTTTGGTAACGGTAATTTATTTTAATTTACGACAGTACATATTATAAAATGCCATTACTTATTACTACAATGAGGGTTAAATGGGTGGTCTAAATACTAGTAACATCACGGTATTTTCAACGTCATTGCCCCATTCATTTTCCATGCAAAATTAAACCTATAGCTTACAAAATATTGTTTGCAGTACGAAATATTTAAAAATCAAACAGCAATGAACATCGGTCATAAATTGTTAGTTAATAATATCAAGGCTAAATTTGTGGAAGGGTTGGATACTTTGTAATAGTATAATATTACATACGTTCTATTCTATTGCTTCTATTTAAGGAGCAAGACCAAGCATCGTATCCAATAATATTTGATTGACGAGGACAACTAAACAGCCTATGTGATGCGGAGAAAATATCAAGTTACCACAACACGAAGGGGTTGAGAATTTGAGGTTAACTCTATAATGCCATTGTTTTAATGGTTATGCGCCATCATGATCGCTTCAAGACAATGTTTCATCATGATTAGCAACAATTTAAATTGTACTGCCAACGTGGTTTTTACTGCTACACAACATTAACCATAAAACCAATGTTTTGTTTTTTTTTTATGATATAGGAGGGCAAACGAACAGCCGGAGCCATTTTCATAACTACCGAAGCCCACAAACATCCGCATAGGGGCTATACAGATGCGCTGCCCTCCTTTCTCCTCCCATCTCCATGGGCCAAATGTTTGTTAGCTAATTATGAATAACAAGCTGACCCGACAGACTTTGCTCTGCCGTATCTGTAGAGTTTATTGCCATGGTAACATGTAACGTTCAGTTTCAGAACAATCAAACCTATTATTTTACCCCATTTTATTATTATTTTTTATCGATAAAATATGTGAGTAGGTACCTACTTATTATGCTATTCACACATGCTAATAAATTCTATAACACAAAAACCGTGAAAATTGGTCAATCCGTTCTTGAGTTATAAGTGATGTATCTAACACGACTTTATTTTATAAATATATACAAGGAGATAAAATAGTTAGCCAGTATGGATGCATTAAAAGTACCTACTTGCTGTCCTTTATCTGACAAACACAACTTTAACAGCAAATTTATCAGATAGAGACGTACTCTATATTTATATAGCTAGATGTAACTATCTCTAAGCTATTTTTTATTTAGATAATTCATGATTTTCAAATGTGTCGTTTTCTATCAAATCTCGTCTAGAGTGAATCGCACATGGCATTGTGTCAACAGTGAAATCTCAGTTTCGAATGAAAAACGCAAACTTTCCGGAGGTCCGGTGCAATTACTAGGCTTTTAGCTCAGGCCTTGCCCTCTCCCCGTGTCACACGCCATTTGAGCCTGCTAGTTTGTATTGTCCTTAACGCTTACGACAATGGACTCAACTCTTTTCGAGCATCATCATCTGGAATCTTCTACGTTCACATCAAATATATTAAAGGCATAGAATAGTAAAGTCATCTGAAAGCAGATGGTAGTAACTTCTGGACGGGTGAAACTTTCGGATTCGGATATCTTGTTCCAACAGGTTGGTCAATGGTCACTTGAGACCCTAAAACCCCATGAAATATTGCATGACTGGCACACGACGTAGATATTATGTAGTCAGATTTACCTCTCACCCCCGTGCCGATCCAATCGTAAAACTATATATCATACTAGCTGCGCCCCACGGTTCACCCGCGTAAATTCAGACTTCATGGAAAATAGAAAATCATCCCATGGCATCCTATAGGAATTTTTTTTCGGGATAAAACTATCCTATGTATAAATTCAAGTTACCCTCTGTGTGTGCCAAATTTCATAAAAATCAGTTCAACAGTTTTTGCGTGAAGGCGTAACAAACGAACAAACAAAAAATACAAACTTTCGCTTATTAGTAGGATTTTATTCACATCGAGGATTTGAAATTATTTTTTCGTTATAATATATTGCCATGCTTATGGGATAATTTACAGCCGGACGCCGGCCAGTGATAACAAGTTATACTTGAGTGAAGATAAAAAAAGAAGTTTTAATTTAATATTCAGCTCGAATTTCACTTCGTCCTTGTTGTTTATAAAACAGCGAACATGACATTTCCGAACTTACCTTGTTGACCCACAAAAAACTATTTTGTTTGTGGTCGGGAGGAGGAAGTTGGTGGTCCAGATACGCTTTTGTTGTGCATTAACAAGTGAGCGAATAAATTGTGTGGCGCCGCACCGCCTCTCAGCGACAAGAAGAAAATTTATGATGCGTGAGAGGGTTCCGTAGCGTTTTTTAATTCGAAGTCGAAATATGTGCTAAGGTTGGCACTCATTTTTGCGTTACCTTATGTGTTCAGGAATATGATTCAATATTAATGCATTTTCGATGTTTCATAGTAAAAGTTTGTACCCAGATTAAAAGCTAACATCATAAGCGTTTAGAAGAATAAAGATGACGAATCTGAACATACTACTATAACGTGTAAGTTTCTGTAACCACAACTAAACATATTCAATTTAAAACAAACTACGAATATTTCTGTTCCGCTACAGCTAAAATAGTTTTAGTAATGCATTTTTGTGCGGAACCCCAACAAGAGGAGTTGATTAATTATAGACTAAGTAGAAGTTCGGAGGAGGTCGGACATTATCTATAGCCGCCATGGTGTAATATACGACTGCGGAACTGTAATGTTCTGTCTGTTCAGCGACAGTCGCACTGAACGTTATAATGTTAATGTTCTTAAGAAAACTCGTAAGAAAAACTTCTTTACGCGCGCTTGACTTGGAAGTAAGCTGACGAGAGCATTACAAAAATGAGCGACGCCAACGAAAGTTGTCAAGTCAAATCAAGTCTGTTAAAAAAGAACCATAACTCAAGTGAGAGTTACAGTTTATAATTTAAAATAGTGTTTAAAATTCAATCTAAGAGATTTATTTTTATTTACAAAATAAATCTTTGTAACTACGGTAGTTTTGTGTATTATATCAATAATTAAGTTACAACAGATAAAGATACAAGAATTGCTTGTTTAAAGTATAGGATGAATAGCTCTAAAGAAGTATATATTTATTAAAGCGCAGTTCAAATATTTTGTCCGAGTACGGTAGAACAGTTGTGTGCTTTACGGTCACTATGTTGTAAATCTTTGTTTTCCACAACTTTTAATTGAGTTAAACTTGTTTGGCTTGGAGGTGACTTGAATCCGAAATACAAAAACATGAATTGAAACGAATAGATCCCATACGTCGGAACGAATATCTTTCATGAATTCAGGCGGCGAGAGCCTTATTTCACTAACACCCAGAGTATTAAAAAAATAGTAATAAATATTAGATATGCGATAATGATTCGCGTTTTGTTACGATAAGTTGCTACAATTTGTCGTTTTGCCAGCCAGCCGCGGTAGGTTTTATCGTATTTGTGTCTGAGAAGTCAGCAGCCACCAAACTTTGTCAATTATCCGCTCCAATATTGACCTGAGACTAATCTATTCATCGCCGCGCCTTTTATTGGACCCATAAGCCGGAGATTTTGTTCGTTTGGTTTACGTTCAGTTGTCGAACGGCCTTTTTGTTGGAGACTTACTGCCGGTTGCTTGTTCAGGGGAAATAGAACTGGGATGAAAATCCTTTCGATTGAGATTGAGGGTTTGCCAGATGTGCCTGTGAATATATAACGACTTTGTTCTAATAATATTGAATCAAATAAACGAACGAACATCTATTCTACGCTTATAATCTTTTTTTTTAATAACTTTCCACATATATTTCAGACCAATTTATACATCTATTATATAATATAATTATAATATAGGTACCGATACTAGGTAACTAATATTAGTACTGTTCCGCTTCCAACGTCTTTTCGTTTTTCGCGTGTCATATTTTATTTATTATAGTCTTAATAAATGATCTAATAAGAGCTGAGACCTTAAGCATGGAGCTTAATTTTTTTTAATCAGGGATTTAAAGAATTTTTAAGATGAAAAACCCTGAAGCCTCGTTTTCTATATAAAACTTAACAAACTTTTAAATTTTTCATGAAAATTTCTTTATAATTAATTTAAGCGCATAAGTAGTTAGTAGGAAGTTTGCTCGGATATAGCCGGGGAACACGATTAGTTATAAGGCCCGTGCGGGGGCCGTCTACTTATTACTGAGATAATTACTTGAGTCTGACGGCGCGAGCGTCTCTCAGACGCGTCACAGTCAATTACTTGGTTAAACATTTTAATACAAAATGTTTCGAGTTATTATATGTTATACTTACTACTTAAAAATGTGATAAAAAGATTTATTAAAAGATAAAAAGGACTATTTTAAAATCGCTACGTGTCGATTTGCAAACACTCATACAAAGCTTAGGGCAACTTGAAACTTTTAGAATGTTAGCCGGCGCGGGTGCTACAATATATTTAACGAATATTTCAGTTACACGACACAGAATGTAATTACAGAGTAACGTGAGCATAGAGCGCGCGGTGACCACGTGCCTGTACAATGTGCGTCCCGTTGATAGATCTGATAACTGTCAAACTCTATTAATACTTGTTTGAGACTTTTGCGTTTGTTACACATATTGTGGTTATTTTAAGGGTTTTAACACGATAAGAGTTATTAAAGGTACTAGTGAAAACATACCTTTGCTCGACGTTTCGACTGGGTTACACCAGCCGTGGTCGCGAGCCGACGTCGAGCAAAGGTAAATGTTTTCACTAGTACCTTTAATAACTCTTATCGTGTTAAAACCCGTAAAATAACCACAAAATTCTATTAAGTGCAAAATTACAACTCCGCCACATATACAATATGAAACCGCGGGTTAGTTAAAGACAATAACAAACAGAAGTAGACGCTTTATCCACAATTGGTTTATTAATCTGCGCAATTGCAGCTGTGTGGAGCGAGTTGTAAAATTCGTCCAAGCGCTAGGCTACGGTCGCCGTCTGTATATACAAGCCATCTGCGCAGGGCACATTATAGTGACACAAGTGTGGGCGTGGGCACAAGTGCACTCTCTGTTCCCTCATTCTCATACTCCGATGGAACGGCAATCTGACACGACCGGAGAAAAATCAGGCGCAGAACTGACGGCTTAACGTGCTGAAATATATAACTATATTCTTTCAAAACCAGTTTGTTATTTTTATGATTCTAATACCTAAACAACCTCTATGAAATTCCTGTAATTCAGTTTGTCCGGAATATTTTTAAAATGGCTGGATCTATTTACATAGTTTTCTCTGTCACACGTAGTGATTGGGATAGCGCACCCAATGACTACGTTTGACAGAACATAATATTTTGGTACATCAGTAAATAAATAATAATTTACCTTAAGTGTAATAAACTGTAAGAACCTAAGAAGTAGTACTTTAGGAAGAGGTAGTGCCACACTCCGTGCTTGCATGCAGTCAAATTGGGCCGGCACGACCGGGGAGGTAACTCTCGCTTACACGAGACCGGCGTAAAGTGACAGCTGTGCTGTCGCGTTTCGTGTGGTGTGTAAGTAGACGGTTGCCCATGGAGGTGGTTAAAGAAAGGAGGGCAGCGCATCTGTATGGCCTCTATTCGGATGTCAGTGGGCGTCAGTGATCACGAAAATGGCCCCGACTGCTCGTTTGCTCCCTATACCATAAAAAAAAGTATTATGTTAGTCAGGATGACGTATGTGCTCATTACTCTAAGTGGCAGGAGGTCCTGAACTTCATTTCACTTTCATCAGCGCGATGTTCTCTTGCGCTCATTAAATCAACATACAAATCTGCGGCGCATGCAAACGAGACGGCGTGGGAGGGAGATGTAAGCCTCCGGACTCGCACAATACAAGTCTTATTATAATGTAATGTTCTACCACCAGGTTCAACCCGAACACAAATCTAAGAATAACTGGCAAGTAAAATTTCTATTTGAAATTGTAGAAAATACTTAACAAATAATAATTTATAGGATTATAATTAGAGTTAGACAGTGGAAGTAGCAGTTTATATACTTATAGTTATGTGTAGAATGATAAGGGATTAGTTTTATTAAGAGAATTAGTAGTAGGTAAGTTTCATGCTGCATTGCTGCGGATTTGAGCCGGCACGACCGGGAGGTACGGTTACTCACACGATACCACCGCAAAGTGACTTTTATGTTACTATGGCCCATTGGAGGGGAGTAGGAAAGGAGGGCAGCGCTAACAGCGCGTTCATGACGTCTGTCTCTCTCTCACTCGCGCGTCGAGTATCGAGTGAAAGAGAGACAGACGATCCGCTCACCGCGCCGGAATTCGCACCGCTGTGGTCGTGAACGCGCTGTAAGGCCTAGCAATTATACGAATGTCTTTGGGTGTCCGTAGTCATGTAACATTGTAATTGTGTTGCGTAATGTGTTGATGAACCATCACCAGGTGGCAGATGGGATGATGATCACTGTGTATACATGCGCCTGCTGAGGATCCCCGTCTATACTTTAAAGGAGGTCAACTTCCAGCATTGGACGTATAAAACCTGATGATAATGATGGCGATCTTATAAAACAAGTGCGTAAGTTATCGCACACTACAGCCAGCCTGCGATAGACCACAACACATTATTAACTGAGATGGAGTTTAATTTCAACTTCGCCAGCATTTGTGCTCACAGATAGTGTTCAAGTGTATCGGGAGTTGGCAAACAATTAGTCGGACCACGTTACTGTCGGACGCGGTGGAACTCGTGCGGCGGGAGCCGTCGGCCGTGACGGAGAGTAAACCGCGCGGCGGGGCGAGGCGGCGGCAGCTGGCTCGCAGCCGACTGAACTCGTGTTACAGCTCTCAGGAACTCCACACTGTGTTACTACACAACTACTACTGTACTGCTGTGTTACTTTATACAACTAATATGGACTCGCGGCTCGACATTATAGAAAAAGATAAAGGCTGTTTATTAATTTCTTAAAAGTAATAATTTAATGAGGAATATAAATTACTCGAGGTTACCTATTTTTTATTATTCACCAAGCGAAGCGTCGCCTAAAATATGGACTGCGCGAGCTCACACCGTTCGTTGATCAGCCACTCAGCGTTTCACAAACTCTTCTCGTAAATATTTTTATGCGCCCTCGATCTCTAAGACGCGGCCATAAAGCAAGCGAGAGATTACGCTTACGCAGACTCAATTTGTTTATAAATAAGAGGAAATATGTTGAGCGGATGACAGCACAAGTTACGCGGCTCACTATATGATGGGCCAATAACTGAATATTGGAACAAAACTCACGTTTGTCTTGCTGAAATTGTTTTAGATGGCATCAAACGCAACTTAGGACCTGTGATTCGTATATTAATAGCTTATAAAAATAATAGGTTATTAGTGATAGTGCCTGGTGTAGCGGGGATGCGATTTAGCGAAAGATTATTTGCGAAACATGTATATATAGGTATTTTGAGTGGAATGATGAATGCGCCTGTACGATGAAGCAAGAAAGTACCTATCTAAAGCGTGACTCACCAGATGATGGGCAGCCCACAGGTCCGATAGCTGTGCACTT
>LUGF01051446.1:395890-419418 GCA_001625245.1 Calycopis cecrops | reverse complement strand
AAAAAAAAAAAATCAAAACACCCAGTTGCCTGATGATCAGGATAGATCCATTTATTGTAAGATTTATAAATTTGTATATCTAAAATGTACCAAAAGTTGCATGCATGAATTTGGTACACCAATACACGCGCGGACTACCTACGTGGGCCCACGATTTTGACTTCAAATTGCTCCGGTGTGCATGCATATGCACTGAGTTTGCGAGACGGGCGATCGGACGAGGATTACCAGGAATCACTAGATCATAGATCGCCAAACTGTAAAGTTATTGCAAAAAGAGTTGCCCTCGTCTTCTATAGTAGTCCGCGCGTGAACTCTAGTGTTAAGGGCGCGCGACTGCGAGTGCACTGAACGTGTTGAGGAATGACGTCACAGGCGGCCACGTGACGTCGTTAGCGGAACTCGATATTTTTGAAAGTTTAAATTACTGTAAAAACAAAACTATATTACTTAACTATTTTTGAATGAAACAAAATATAATATACTAGCTTCCGCCCGCGGCTTCGCCCACGTGGATTTCGGACTTCAAAAATTATTCAAAATTTTAACTTATTATGTTATTCTGATGTGAAAGCTATATTAATGTAAAGTTTCATGAAAATCCGTCCAGTAGTTTCGGAGATTAGCCCGAACAAACGGACAAACAGACGAACAAAAAAATTAAAAATCATAGAAAAGTGTTCTTTTACTATTTTAAAATCGCCCCCAATTAGTTTTTCGTAAATATATTCAATGGACAGACACTAAAATTTTACTGTTTTATTATATGTATAGATTTATTTACTTAGGAGCCTTACTGTGACAAACTGTCAAGCGATTTGGTATACCTAGTAACATTCTCCATTATTTTATTATTGCATTTGTTGGCAAGGCAAGGTAAATTGGGTTGAAAAATCTCAATATGACAGTTATGTAGGTAATCCAAATTTATTAAAAATCTTTTATTTGAACAGAATCTGCCGTAGGCCGGGTGTTCGGAGATGAGCTCACCACCGCCAGTGCAGTTGGAAGTGGAAGTGTGCGAGGTGCCTATGGAAGACGACTCTGATGATATGATACCAGCAGACAGGTAAGAACTTTCTTTGAGATGAATTGTGACGAGCCTCGTTCTTGTAAAATAAGTTGGACATTACAAATGATGCATACTGAGCGTGTGTACAAGAGATAACGTCCCACACGTATGTAATGTCCCATCAAATTAAGTATTTAGGATAAAGCAAGAAACAAAACAATATCACGTTTTTTGCAGTCATATACAATGTTGTTTATCATACACAAAATCTCTCTCTCCGCAGATGATTTTTTGAGAATCTTAATAAGTAAAGAAACAGTGGCATGTCCTGGATAACGGGCAGATGGCTAATAAGGTTCTATAGGTCACATTCCTGTAATTTCAACTATTTACCAGGCAGGAGGACCAACTGAGATCAGTCTGGGCTGGCCCAGTAGTATTGACCTTCTAATAATAGGTGACTATGTCCATTAGTGTGAGGATAAACGTTGATGACAATGCATTTCTTTTTTAATAATTCGCATTAGGCTAAGAACTCACGGAGCTGTTTGCGCCCGTGCCCGCCGCGATCACGATCTAAATCACTAGCGATTATCGCCCGCAAATTTATTGGGTGATGATGCCTTGGCCGTCACGCCGGCCCTACGGCGGTCGCTAAGCGACCAAGCCGTCAAGCGGGACCGCCAGGCAGGAGAAATGCCGCGGTCGAAGCAAAAAAAATCTAAAAATGCGTGGTTAAAATACAATAAAACTTCCTTCGTCCGAGTTGTTATTGAATGAAAATGTAAATTAAGATATTTTGAAGATAATCCACCGTCCAGGTGTTGAAAAATAACGTATCTGCAATATATTTGACCTCGGATCTTCCGTCTATTTTCAATCCAAGCTTCATCAAAACCGGTTCAGGGGCTCAAGCTTTGTTTTCCTACAAATTCATGTGTAACGGCCGCTTTATGATGCAAAGTCATTTGCATCATAAAGCGGCCGTTACACAGCGGTGAATGACGTCACTAGAACGTTGACTATGTACAAACTGACGTTACGGTCTCGGTCTCCACTCTTCAGGTCTGGGCTCCACTCTTCGGGTCTGGTCTACGTAGCCAACTCTTAGTGGTCTTTTTTTTTTTTTTTAGGTAGAACTATGCTAAGACAGAAGGTCAGTGCAGCTTCATCGATATGAGAGGCGAGCACACTGGGGAGCTCAAGCCTCTGTATTTGTGGTCGATGGGGGGGCAGACCCCTCCTTCTTTCCCAGCTACTGGGAGAAGGCAAACCGGACTATTGCGATTAATAGGTTATACTATTATTATCTTGGCCGAGGAGGTGAAGTCATTTACCGGCTATATTACAGCCGCTTTATGACACTAATAAACTTGTTTTTTTTAACATAATGCTGTAACTAATCAGTAATCACGTTACATAACGTCATTGTGATCATTATTACATCACAGATTATCTATCGAACGATAATCACTATCAATTGCCGGAATAATAGGAAGCGTAATGTGGCAAAACTTTACTATATTTATTTATTTTAATTACATTTATTGGGAGCGCTGATAAGCCTCACCTTGTGTTTATTCAGTTTGCAAAAATATGTGAAAACGGTGAAGATGCTATTGGCAAATACTTGTGTTTGCGTTTAAATAAAAAGAAGTATATTCCCGCGCTATTTGTGTTCTGTGCGTTATGTACCTGTTTCATTTATTGAAGTCGTTGTGCCCTTGTTGTGGAAAACATCGTCTGCCGGAATACGAAGACAAAATCAAGTGAGTTATATGCATTAAAACAAAAAAAAAGGCCATTATCAATTACAGTTTAATTATAAATATTGTCTCAAAGCTAAAAATAGTATAAAAAATGTCTCTTACATTTTTGCTTGTGTTGTATTTCAGAGGCATCTGGAGCCTGGAGCGGAGGGGTGTCGCTTATAAGATTTTTTGTTGACTGTAGTGGTTTTTGTAAAATGCAGCTATGTTGCGCCTATATTGCAGTTTTGCCCGCGTTATTCGCAAATTGTAAGCCCCAATATTAGTCCCCGAGGGTAGAAATTTTTAAAAGTGGATCTTGTATGCCAACGTCAGAAAAGATGTTTGTAATGTTAACTTGATCGGTCTAGTAGTTAGCTGTAAGATGCTATCTTAGTCAGAGAACTAACACAAGTTATGTTTTGTTGGTATATTATAAGTCTAGCTATGCCTTTCGGTTCTGACCGTGTAAAATATACGCCAAGCGAACCGTGGCTAGTATATGCATAATTTCATCTGATCCCGTTTAATAGTTTTTGCGAAAGAGTAAAAGAAACACAAACTTTCGCTTTTATATTTGCAAGTCTAGAAAACCTTTGTCGAAGATCCCCCGTTTCGGTCTTTATTGAACGTAGAAGTAGTCGAGAGTTGACAACCTTGACGTAAAATCAACCATCTATACATGGGCACTGCCTCTGACACGTCATCGGATTCTTAAACCCGGAAAACGACGCAAGGCCGCACCGGGATAGGCAGTATTGGTGCAGCGCCAGCTTCCGACATCGGGTGCACTGTAAACAGCACACTAAGGCGTTGAGATAGAGCGTACAATACTAGCGAGTTTGTATGGTTTTTAATTGCGATCGCTGCAGGGAAGGTGGTATGAGGTCATGCCTTTGTGACAGGTGTATTTAGCCGAGTGAGGTGAATAATGAGTCTAGGTGTTGCTCCTAAGATTCCTAAGATTTCGTTTTGAATGTTCCAATTGACATATTTAGGCGTAGTCTGCCTTCCACGACCTATTAACCGAGTGGCAGATAGTAAAAATGGCATTCATATTTTGGTAATTACGATTATTTACGTAATATAATGTTGGTAAGAACGTATGAGATACTCTTCCCGGACTGTTGCTCTGTAATAACTATGCTTACTAAATATTGGGTATATACTTATTTGATTAATGAGGCCCGCTGAGTTTGTTTCGCCGATTCTTAGGTTAGGTCCGGGCTAGGGATGAACTATTGATGAATACTGGCTGACTTTCCAAAAGTAATAATTTGATAACGTTATATTTTTTTACAATTATATTTCGAACAAAAACATTTTTGTTACACACAGTTTAATTTCGTAAGACTTCCATAAACACAGGAATTTAATACCAAGAAGAAAAAAAGCGAACAATTGGGAGGGTAAATCGTGGTCTTTTGTATTTGGCGTTTAACAAACTTGGGAAAGTTATCCAAGGGACTTTTACAAGGATCTCGTAGATGTGTTTATTTATTGTTACCACGTGTCCAGGCAGAACTTGAGTCGCAACTTGTTTGGCTTTTATAAAGAAACTAGCTGCGCCCCGCGGCTTCGCCCGCGTAAATTTCGATATCGTGGAAAATCATTCCATGGCATCCCTCAGGAACATTTTTTCGGGATAAAAAGTATCCTATGTTATTTCTAATACCTCCAGGAATATGTGTACAAAGTTTCATAATGATCGGTCTAGTAGTTTTGGCGTGAAAGCGTAACAAACAAACTTACATTCACATTTATAATATTAGTAGGGGAAATAACAAAAGTTATCAACCTAATATTTTTCTTCTTCTTCGTGTCTATAGTACAGAATATTTTTAAGCGATGTGAGTCGGCTGGGGAAGAAAGGGTTTTCGAGTTGCGGTCTCGCAGCGGAAGACGCAATGTTGGACGGCCGCTAACCCGGTGGACCGACGATTTGGTTAAGTTGGCGGTGAGTCGCTGGATGCAGGTTGCTCATGACCTCTGGCGGTCTAGGGAGGCCTGTGGCCAGCAGCGGACGTCGTCCGGTTGATGATGAAGGAGATGTGTCCGCTCCACTTCACCAGTTCTTACCTTTGGCGGTAGCATATGTGAAAACTTCATTTAGAAATATAAAAAAAAAATACATTATCCGAATATACATTTATTTTACTATATTTAAATTATATTTTTTATAGTACGTATAAAGTGACAAACGAGCAGTCGTAGCCATTTTTATGACTACCGACGCCCATAGACATCCGCACAGAAGCTATGCTGATTGTAGATGCGTTTGCTACTATCCTCCTCCATGCTGCTTAGGCCACTATAAATTTATTTGTTAATTAAGTACTTTTTATCATACGAAATTAATAACATGTATTCAGTTTTATTTTAAACATTAAACACAATAATGTACTTTATTTAATACATTATTTCTTACTTTATTTATAAATAATTTGTAACTAAAGACGATTATTAAATAACTAGCTCCCGCCCGCGGCTCCGTCCGCGCGGATGTCGGTCTTCGCGTGGATGGATTTATTTTTTTTCTACGTATTTTTCCAGGATAAAAAGTATCCCATTTTATGCCCAGGATAATAAGGTATAATTATACCAAGTTTCATCGAAATTGAACCGTTAGTTTCACGTGATGCCTGAACATACAGACAGACAGACAGGCAGACAAAAATTTTTTTAATCGCATATTTGGGTTTGGTATCGATCCAGTAACACCCCCTGCTATTTATTTTTTCAATATTTTCAATGTACAGAATTGACCCTTCTACAGATTTATTGTATAGATTTATTATTACAAAAATACTAAATTATAACAGGAATCTGCAACAGATAGGTACGCTCTGCTCACGCTGTCGCGTTTCATGCGGTGTGTAAGTAGCCGGTGGCCCATGGAGGGTGGAGAAGGAAAGAGGGCAAGGCTCTGTATAACCTCTATGCCGTTGTCAATGGGCATCGGAACTCAAGAAAATAGCTCCGATTTCTCGTTTGCCCACTTTAAAAAAAGCACAGGGTCAGGTTCGGATCCATCATGCTCCACTTCCGAATCTCTCATCGGCAGCTACCAACCGGGGTCCTCAGCCTATTTATTGTCCACTCTGGCCATGGTAGATAACGGTTATGCGAAAGACATTCTGCAGGGTCTAAGGTGTGCCGATGGGGTTCTCCTTCTACAGCGACACCTGATATTATTAAACCGACATCTTTAATCGTGTCTTTAACCTTGCTATAAAAATATTTATAAATTATAATATAATGCGAACATATTGCGTGCATGCGTAAATACGTCATTACAAGACGCATGCCCTCATAGTGTATGAGGCTCTTTGTACAACAAGGTGACAGATATACTATATAGTTTAACCTGCTTCTTATTGGCCTAAATACCTCCATTGTATGTTTGTGTCTGGTTTTTGTGTACTATCCATACTTTATAAGTTTGTCTGTGTTATGTCCTACGGTAGAACCTTTTTAAATTTTGACGATATACATAAAAAAATCTTAACAGATAAGAAGTAATATAAAGCTGGAGTTTGTTTGGTTGAATGTGCTAAACTCAAGAACCACTGCTCCGGTTTGAATAATTCTTCCGGTGCTTACGACTAATAGAGTAAAGATGTAACGCTGGTGAAACCGCGGGGCGCTGCTAGTCAAGTATAAAATTAGTAAACGTTGCCAAACTTGTTCGTGCAATGTTTATACTCGTCGATAGAGGTGTGCCTAAGAGTGATATTTGAGTAGCAGCGATCGCCCTGAGCAGTTGTAAAAAATCGCCGTGAATAGTAGCAGTGATTTAATCACTCTTTAAATCACTCTTTACCTTAGCGCGCTGCTTCGTTTCCAGCGATCACAGCGAACGCGTAATAACAGTGACCGGTCGCTGTGAGCAAGAAGTGATTGAAATCACTGCTTGCGCAAAGAGCATTCACTACAGCGATCGCTGTTTATGAATATCACAGTGATTTTCCACGGCGATCGCAATCACCGTCTCACCACTACTCGTCGATGGTGACCAGAACATACTGCTCGTTTGCCCGTCACACGTAGTGAAAAAAGCCGGTGCATTTGTAACGCGCGACTGCAGTTTAGTTACTTAATTTATAACGATGATTTTCAAGTGAAAGGTGCGTAGGGACGTAAGCGCCTTTATCGCCGTAAGTCGTAAATAGCTTATCGCGAAATGTTGCACACCATTTCACCCGTCATACTTTATTTAAGCCTCACGCCTTTTCGGTTTTCCAGTAATCAGAATTTTCCTTTCTTTAATCTAGCAAATTCTATGCATCAGATATTATTATTGTGATGAAAAACGTTTCTTTCCACTTTAATATGTCCACCCATATATATAAGGAGCAAACGAGCAGCTAAAGAGTATATGTATAACTGCCCACATTTATAGACTTAATAATTACTATGCAGACCTGTTGCCCTTCCTTCCAATGGACCAGCTGAAACTCGGCGCACGCAACGCGACAGCATATCTATCACTACGGTGGTATCGGGTGAGCGAGAGGTACCTCCCCGGTCGTGATAATTTCGTATGCATTGCATGTCACCTGTTATTTCGTAGACTTAGGTCATCTATACCGTGTAGCCAGACAGTCTCCAAGAAGGAGAAGTCAGGCCTGACCGAGCCTGTCTCTGGAAGCATCCTGTTGCTTGTAGATCCGGCTCCCTCCAATTATAGCGATTTAGTCGGTAGGCCCGACACTGTACCCGGTTGAGCCACCCGGGCTCCTGGGTAGCGTACGCAAGGTATTCCCCTGCGTTACCAAACAAAGGTCATCTATACCGTGAGAGAAACGGGCGCTATCTAGAAGCCTGCAGGTCTGATAAGCCGCGAAACCGCGCGGCCGCGGTGACGCAGCGCCCCACTTGTAACGCAAATGTAATGCGTTTTATGCAAATAAGATAAGAATAGATCGAGCGCGCCCGAGAACCTAGAGAAACATGACACGTGTTGAGCAGTTATTGCTTATAATTGCAGTTTTGAGTAATAGTAAGCTAGCAACAGTAGCTAGCAATTTTGCTAACTTAATCTAGCAAAATTGCTGCTTATTCTATAGAGTGCTGTGTTACCTTGTACTCAAATGTTTGTATGAGCTATTGTCACTCTGCGTTGCAGCCGAATTGGGCCGGCACTACCGGGAGGTACCTCTCGTTTACAAGTGACAGCTGTGCTGTCTCCTATCGTGTGACGTGTTGGTATCCTGTGGCCCATGGAGGGGGAAGGAGGAAGAAGGGCAACGCATATGTATAACCTATATAGGTCTATTTTTTTTTATTTTTTTTATGATATAGGAGGGCAAACGAGCAGCCGGAGCCATTTTCATGTCTACCGACGCCCACAAACATCCGCATAGAGGCTATACAGATGCGCTGCCCTCCTTTCTCCTTCTACCTCCATGGGCCACCGGCTACTTACACACCGCACGAAACGCGACGAACGCGAAAAGGAAAGGTGTCCTTCCCAAATGCACATATTCTGCGTAGCAATTGTGCCGATGTCTGTCAACCTCTAAAGCTAGAAGCCTCCAACCGCTTTTTCTCATTATTCATTAATGAGTATCATTAAAATTATAATAATTTTGTTATAAGAACGGGTATGCTATACTTACGTTACAAAGCATCCACGCCAAATTATCAATTGAGAAAACCACATCAAATTACACACACACACTGACAGACATTCAAATATAATAAAAATAAATGATTAATCTAAAAATATTTTTAATTTTAACTTCTTTATAGAATAAATGCCTAATTGTAGCCATATATTCTTAATGCTATAAAGATCCCATACTGATTTTATCTATTACATAAAACTCAAGGTGACTTACTGACATAGTGATCTATCAACGCACAGCCCAAACCACTGGACGGATCGGGATGAAATTTGGCATGCAGATAGATGTTATGACATAGGCATCCGCTAAGAAAGGATTTTTAGAAATGCCACCCCTAAGGGGGTGAAATAGGGTGTTGAATTTTATATAGATTTCTTAGAAATTAAACGCGGGTAAAACCGCGGGGTAGAGTTAGTTCTAAATATTTGTGCTATGTACAATCATAGTATAGCTACAGTTTTATTGCTAAAACTTTGATTTCCCATAAAAATGGCAACGTCATGACGTGGCTGTAACACAGTGGTGAATGACGTCACTCGACCATTAAAGAATCGACTTTACAGTTTACGATCTCAGTCTCCGCTCAGAAACCGTGCCTTTTGTTTCACGTATTCAACGTTCTATTGACGTCATTCGACGCTGTTTGCTACCGCCCTTTGACGGCGGTTATTTCTATGAAAAACAATTTAATTAAACCGTAGCTTGTATACGTAATGTTTTCTTAAGATAAAAATACGTAAAAAAGTACGAAAAAGCAGGATTATTTACACAAAAGTAGGTATTTATATTAATCAGTGATTACGATGTGTAATTATTGTGACTTCCTCAACGGTATTAAGATAATATAATGGTACAGCAGGTACCTACTAGGTAGCACGTGTACAATATGATATGAATTCGCAAATTGAATTGATTTTATTTTAGCATCTTTAACTTTTTTTAGACACTGATTTTTACTACGATTTGCTGTTTACTTATTTTGACTTTCCCAACTGCCACCTTAGCCGGACGCATTCGTAAAACCATTTCATGAAATAAAAATCGAAAAATAATGTTTTTTTTTCACGTTACTCGCGAGTCGAGACTGTAATCTTAATCTGTGCCAATTTAATCCGTTCAATCGTGAATGCATAACAAACGTAGGTACCTACATAGTACATGAGAGGAATGTCGGAGGCTGTATAACCATGTAGGTTGTGCCTAAGGATTTTGTGGAGATGGTTAGCTTCATTACGAGATTCACTGGATGTGAGGAAAACTATGAGCTTCAATTTTTAGTCTTCTTTAAGAGACCAGGAGACTGCTTGGCGCAGATGTTTGGCCGGCTTTGATATGATCCCAGGAAGCCCGAGGGAAAAGCTAAAACTATCTTGAGACCCGCAATGAAGTTTATGAGAATAAAATCAAAGCAGTAGGACGTAATTCCTATTTCCCCCTTATTCAAAGCGGCGAAGACAGTAAAATCGGAATGGCTTAAACAACGTGTAGAAGAGAGGGCATCAAAATAACCGCGGAGATATCAATAAATTAATTAACTGATATGAAATACTCCTTGTGTTTGATCAGGGGAGTTACCCAGAGTACGAGTATATTTTTTGTACCTATTTGTGTTTGAATATTTCTATGTTCCCTTCTACAGACTCATAGGCTTGAGCTTGAGCGTCCGTGTATATCAGTGTTTCTTAAAGTGGGATCCGTGGGGTGTGTCAGGGGTCCGCGGTAGCTCAATTCCTAAAATATTTTTTGACAAAGTCCGCGAAGCTTTTGACTCATTCAACGCTACGCAACGATAACACGCCTGGCGTGTTTTCGGCATTAGGTACATAATTAATTATTTTTTTGGAAATGCAAAACGAGATTTTTCCAGGGGCCACTTCGAAAATCCTTAGTTTATTGCTAAAGGAATACGCATTAAGAATTCCAAACGAAAATGTAGGCAATTTTCTGAAATATCACTGAAACTTCCAGAACACGCCTGGCGTGTTTGCGGCGCGGCGTGGCGAATGAATTTCACATGATCACGCGAGGCGTGTCGGCGGCACTGAATGTGTTAAATTCTGAAAAGGGTTCAGTGATTACAAAAAGTTTAAGAAACTCTGCTGTATTAACATATTTTATTTGAAGCAGTAAAATTTTATTTTGTCAGTTATTAAAAGTGTTAGTTTTATTATTGCAATTGTATACAAAAACTGATATGCACGTACAAATATAATTATCATTGTGCGCCCGACTGACCTCTACAGAGGTGAGTAACCGTACGCAGGACAAGACCCCGAACAACCTGTGGCGGAGCCAAGGACAAAGTGCCGCGAGTTGAAGAAATACTAATAGTAAGAACAAATAACAATTGAATATAAATTGAGACATTCTCTCTTTTATAGTTGATGAAATGTATTGTCACTTCTTGATGGAAGTTGGAAATTAAAACGATGAAACGATGAAATAATACACGTTTTATAGTTTACATATTTATTCCAGTAGAGTTTCCTCTTAATCGGTACAGTAAGACTGATTCCTATAAGCTACAGACCCTGCTATTTAAACAATTTTATCTTTGTAATGAAATTAACAATAGATCCCATTCAAACTAATTAGCTCATTAATAACAATGCAACAAGCATTACTTGTCGGTATTATGCCTTCATTACCTAGTTATAACAGTCAATACCTTACCTACCTACCTACTTACCTACACACCTTAGAATAATATGTAATAAGAATATTAATAAACGCCTGGCTAGGCATGGCATGGTTTGGCATGGCTTGGTAGAGCTTGACTTGGCTTGGCATCAGACGGCTCACTAGGCGCACGACAAACGGTTGGCGTTACATATAGGTATTTTGATTAATTGCCTCTATTTTCTTTTTGTTACCATTTTTGCTGCAAATGGAGATAAATAGCGGTCACTTCAGACGAGTGAATACGTAACGTGCAATTTCTGTTTCAGCTGCTCGCGTCACGCATGGCTATAGAAAATATTTCTCTTTCTATAGTAAAGATGGCAAACGAGCATTCGGAGACATTTTCATGACTACCACCGCCCATAGGTATCCGCATAGAGGTTATACAGATGCGTTGCTCTATTTCCTCGTCCTCCTACAGGGGCACCTGGCTACTTACACACCGCACGTATCGTAGGTATAACATAAAATTCATGAAAACGTGTTCAGCGGCTTTGGCGTGAATGCGTGACAAAAAACTCACTTATAATCTTATTTGTAACGCATTTATAATCTTAGTTAGAATCTATATGTACATATAATAAAATCGTAGGAAAGGCAAAACTGTGGGCACAGTGGATATTTTTTTAAAAGAACACTTGGGGCGTGATCTACAATCGATATCGAAGTCAAAAATATAGTTTTTAGAATTTTCGTCTGTTTGTCTGTCCGGGCTAAACTCAAAAAGTATTGCAGGGATTTACTTCAAATTTTGCATGAATATTAGTTCTTACTAACAGGTCGGGTCAACATATAGACTACATAATATTATCACGCTATCACCTACGGGGGAGGCGCCCCGTGATAATGTTATTGTAGTAACTGTGAATCTTTCATTTGGAAGAATTGGGAACCTCCATTTTAAAAGTCCAAAATCCTAGGAATGGAAGCTAGTAGATAATATTTTCAGTGATAGGTAAATGTTTTCTAAATCGTCAAAATGGATGCAGATTGCAGTGTTGTGAAGACACAGTCCACTCAGGCGTTAAATGAATAACTTTCTCTAGTACTTTTTCTATTTTCTTGACTAGACACGATTGCGACGCTGGTCTAGTGGTGAGCGCACGACCGGGGAGGTACCTCCCGCTCACGCTATACCGCCACGCCATGCTGTCGCGTTTCGTACAGTTTATAGGAGAGGAGGGATGGGGAAAGGTCATAATTTTGATGAAATCCATGGTTCTTGTTATTAAAGGTTCTACTGCTGCTCGTTCGCCCCTCGTACTATAAATATTACTCGTTTTCCTGCTCTACTCACAATAGATACTGTGTAGTGCACGTGTACTGCCAGCGCAGTTGTAGCGTAACCCCTGACATCGGCGTCGCTCGCTCCCATTGGTTCATCTCGTTATCTCGGAGCGTCAACGTAAACAAATGATGCTTCCTCGTTTAATTGTAGGTTTCCTGAGGAAAACGTGGTTCTTTGTTTTTGCACATGTGCTGCTGCAGCTTATCAAAATGAAGCCATAACCGATTTTGATGTGCAGCTATAGTCCCATAAATCATTTGTACAATGTTTGGTTACGCAGTACGCTATAAACATGTAAAGGTACAAGTTGGAAGCGGGCGTCATGAGGTAATTTCATAGAAATACATAGAAACCGCAGCGACGTGTAGCGGCGACGTGTCGCGACGACATGAAGCGGCGACACGTCGCCCGCTTCCAACTTGTACCTTAAGAAATGAAATATACGCTTGTAAAAAATAATTAAAATTTTAAACAATGTTATGACTGCACCAAAAGCGTTAGAAACACAGTACTCTTGTGACCATTTTGGAGAACCCTACCGCACTAGAACCTCATGGAAACCTGCACAGGCGGTCTCCTTATTTATAGGACACAGACTAGCCTAAAGCCACAAGAGATGATCCGGCTCCTATTACTTGAGCCAAATTTCGGGTCAGTGCAATTAGGAGGACTTAGAAGTTCTGAGTCAAAACCCTGACTCAGAACTTCTGAGTTCGTGTGTTTTTCTGTGTCAGAAGACACGTAAGGTAAGGACACTGCGCACTTCTGTCCGTCGGAGACAGTTGAACAGACCAGTGAGTCCTCCAAAAATCATGGCTGGTGCAAGGCGCTGGTTCTGTTAAGCACGTGTATACTGTATAGCTAAATATAGCTCATGATTCATTGGTCTAAGTCTACGTGGCTCCAGTCATCACTACTAAGGCACGTTAACAATATTAGATAAATACGTCCAATATATACTATATATAACAGACTAGCTTCCGCCCGCGGCTTCGCCCGCGCGAATTTCGGACTTAAAAATCCCTATAAATTTTAACCTATTAAGTATGTTATTCTGATATGAAAGCTATATTACTGTAAAGTTTCATGAAAATCCGTTCAGTAGTTTTTGTGTGAAAGAGTAACAAACACACAAACTTTCACATTTATAATATTAGTAGGATATAATATGAAATGAAATGTATTCAAATTAATCCATAACTAACATAGTTCGTAAGTCTATTGATACTAACATAATATTGAAGAAGAATCTGAAATAAAGTATATTATATTTTATTTTTTAATATACCGCATTTACATACATGAGTGATGAGCAGATATATACTTGTTTACTAGTTGCGCTTCGCGGTTTCACCCGCGTAAGTTACGATCCCGTAGAGATATCGAGATGAAAAATAGATGATGACTGATTCTTAGATCTACTCGATATGCACACAAAAGTTTATGAGAATTGTATGATAACTAACATTGTGACACGAGAATGTTATATATCCTATACTATAGTTTCCCGTTAGCTTCTGGTAGTTTCGCTGATTTTCCGTCGAAATGACATGTTATGTCTGTATGTACTCGTATATAGCACAAGATATTGATAAGGTTCGTTTACCTCGCAGACAATTTTTATGAGATGCAAAGCCGAGCTCGATACGGACTGATAAGGGAATGTTTTGACTATAATTAGCTCGCTGACGAAAGTTGTACCGTCGCTAACACATGATTATAATACACGTAGACTTGTGGCGCCCATCAACATCGGCATCGTCTCCTTTTCCCCAAGCCCCCTGTAGCCTACCCCACTCTCACAAATCGTACAGCATAGCCACAAGTACACGCCGGTATTACGTGGGAAAGAGGTGACTCCCCTGCCGTGCCGGTTCAAGCTGGTGCATATCAACGACACTACCTCTTGTCTAGTACTCTGGTTTATGGCTAGCCTAGGAGTGAACAATATACTATATATTATAAAATATCGATATCATATCCTGTTAATATTATAAATGCGAAAGTTTATGTTTGTTTGTTTGTTACTCCTTCACAAGTTCTAACTCAACTGAGAAGCAGACTGCAAGCCACAAGAGTTAACAATTTGTTTTTGCAAGGTCTAGACAGTAAAATATTGGGATTTATAAATAAGTAAAGTTGATTGGATTCTTCGCCGAAGCTTGTTTTTCGAATTAAAATCTAAATTAAAAATTTTAAGAATAGTTCAAGGAAAACATATTAATTACGATATATTAATAATATTGATATATTTGTAGGATGTATCGCAAAGTATCGATTTAATATTACGATATATTTTTTATATGAACATCCTTAGGCTAGCCATAACTTGGCGAGAGGGATTAGTGTGACAACTGACGGGACAACCATGGATGACTTGGACACCTGCTAGCCTATCACCGTGAGGACAGGATATCTATAGATAACCTTCGGCATAATCTATCTACTCCGCTGTCACAAATGTCCTTCCACTCTCTATGAATATGTAACATCTCTTTCAGTAACATTCCATCAAGTGTAATAAATGTTCCAATTTGATCGTTTTCGGTGCACATCTGTTGGGTTGCCAAATATTAACGCAGTCGATTCATCCGTATTTGCGCGATTCTAGAACATCTTACATTTATGCGATAAAATGTTATAATATATTCATAACAATGATGAATTTTAAATTATCAATTTATAATTGTTGCTGGAGTATGAAGTCCACGAGTAATTAGTGTTACGCGATATAATTGTACCGCTTTACGTAACGTTTGGTGAAGTAACTGAAGCTCGACCTATACTGGTGTTGTGTACGGTCGGCAACTAAAGTGAACACATTGTCTGGTTCTGTGGTTTATGACCTGCGCACACGAGGGTTTTTTGTCCGCGGACTTTTTTGTCCGCTAAAATAGAACGCTTACAACTGTGTGTAGTAACGCAAACGAGGGATTAAAATGTCCTTGGATACAAATATGCAACACACATTTT
Source organism: Calycopis cecrops (assembly GCA_001625245.1). NCBI lineage: Eukaryota > Metazoa > Arthropoda > Insecta > Lepidoptera > Lycaenidae > Calycopis > Calycopis cecrops. Next base: position 404,085 of record LUGF01051446.1, on the reverse strand, counting down.
TAAAATATCTATACCGCATAGTAGGTACAATTTGTTCAACAGGCTTAGGTATTGTGAGTAGTATTACAGGCCAACATTAAAGTATTACGTCTGATTTTATGTAATTTTCGGAGTTAATTTAAGACGTGTTATGAAAAATATGAGGTTTAAAATTTTGTGTACAGTGGCGAGTCAAGCGTAAGGGTCAATTCACACCAAAAGCGCGGCGAAGCGCAGCGAAACGAAGCGCAGTTTATGTGTCATATGAATTTCAACTTTATAATAATTACTATAATACTTATTATCGCATGAGAAACTCGAACGAGTCCCGCGGATTCGACCGACTGCGCGAGGATTCGCTGGAATCCGCGCGGAAGTCGCGAGAATTCGATAATAAGTACTACAGTAATGAAAATAAAGTTTAAATTTATATGACACTGAAAATGCGCTCCGCTTCGCTGCGCTTCGCCGCGCTTTTGGTGTGAATTGACCCTAACAAGTATCAAGCGTTATGCTGGCATAACGCTTTAGTGCGCGTATGTCGCTTCTCATTGGCACCTTTTACTTTAGAACATGTGCGTTGGAGTAACTTCGATCGCGTGTCGTAACTGAGACACGGTGTATTAGAAAGGTGGCAGATATTGAAGTCTGAATCTGCTAATCGTGTTTTGATGTTGACTGTACGTCGTTTGTGAACTGTATGAGAGAGGCTTATGTAAGGGAGAGTAAGGCTTATGTAGCGCCATTGCCGCATCTGTTTTTGCGCAGCCAAAACCTGTCAAGTGCGAGTCGCACTCGCACACTGAGAGTTTCGTACCAGCGAGAGGTTCGAGCATTCATTGATAAACATTGGCAGGCAAAATAAATAATAAGAATACTCCCATTTATTATTCAAATATTTTTATTTTATTACATGAGATGATCTTCATTTTTCATTTGAATCTTCATGTAGCCAGAAAATAGAAGAATCATGGAGTTAGTAAAACATTTTGTATTAAGTTAACTACAATCATAAATTGGCGCAGATTTTTTATGTGTTAAAATAACAAATTAAATTATCAAGTTTCTGATTTTCTGCAGGGATTTCTTAGGTCCACTTCAAATCCGCTATGGATTTGAACCCGAAACACTCAACCTAAGGAAACACTGAGCCGTCGCAGCTCACACAATTGTTTTCGCAACAGACAGAATGACAGACTACAAATGTTTACTATTATTTAGTTCAGTACTTTGTGTGTCAGTCTTGGACCAGCCGCTATTGCAGCACGCCAAATAGATTAGCAATAAATTATGTTTAGAGCGGAGATGGCGGGAAATGCGCGTGCGTAAGTGGTGCCAATGCTGCGTTGCCGTCCGATTAGGCCGGCACGGGGACATCTGGTTCACGTGATGCGGTCTGAAAAGTGATCGTGTTTGTGCGGTGTGTGAGCAGCCGGTGGCACATGAAGGAATACCAGTAGACTTACCAACTTCAAATTACGAATTTGCGGGGAATAATGACTTCAAATGCGGGACAAGGGTTAAAAAACCGGCCAAGTGCGAGTCCGACTCGCACACCGAGGGTTCCGTATGAATGGGAAGAACATTCCAAACGTAATGCATGGTTTTCAAGACCTTTTTCTCTAAAACGCGTGAAGGGATTAAGCTGAAATTTTTGTCAAATACGAAGGCCAGTTACGTCTTGATGCCTTGAAAAATTCGTGCCGCAACCGTCTAAAAATAGACGGTTGCGGCACACATTTATCAGGCGAATTAGTTATAAGTTGATAATGATTTTTCCAATGATCTACATATATTATTTACTAGTTTTCAGATTTATTCCTATATATGTGCTATAAGTTCTTACTTCTTGCCAAATTTTACAACTCCAGGTCAACGGGAAGTACCCGATTATTTTAGGTTTTCGACAAAGTACGTTTTCATACAAAATTTGTGCATAATTGGCTATAACTTTTTATTTCGTTAACTTAGAAATGTGATTTTTTCAGCTTAACCCCTTCACGCGTTTTAGGGCCGGTTTTTCAATCGTCAAATAAAAATTAACCCTAGGAATAAATTATTGCCATCGCACATAAACACGAAATAAAAAATGAAACAGAGATAGTTTATTCCTAGGGTTATCTTTTATCTGAGGATTGAAAAATCGACCCTTAGAGAAAAAGGTCTTGACAGACGTACAGACAGACGGACAACAAAGCGATCCTATAAGGGTTCCGTTTTTTCTCTTTGAGATACGGAACCCTAAAAAGCGGGATCCAACTTAAAACATAAAATGAGAAAACTATCTTTTCAAATCTGAATAATGAATAAAATGAACACTTTATTAAGAAAAATATAAGTTAGGTACTTCTTAAATATATATATTTTATTATATTTTTGACATTTGCGCGGCCTATCATACGGCCAGCCACGACTATCAGTGGTGTGGTGGTCGTGCAGTCTGTGTGTGGATACAATTTGTCCCTAATTCAGAAAAGCAGGACATTTGTCGTCCCGCACACACCCTGAGCGGGACGTATTGATGAGGGTCTCAGAAGCGGGACGTCCCGCAGGTGTCAATGGGCATCTGTAGTCAACAAACTTTTGTCCCCGTATGCTATTAAAATATGATGATGCATGCATGTTGGACAAGGACCTATTTGTCATCTCCCAAGGTCTACTCGTATACCGCCAACACGGTCATTGACATTGTCGTTGTATATTATGAAAATCTCGTGTCACGGCGTATGTGCATGATCTCTGAAACGACTCGACCTATTTTTATAAAACTTTTCGTGTATATTCGGTCTGAGAATAGGTCGTAAAGTGTATATAATATATTTCTATGGAATCAAATATCTGTGTTGTACACAAAATTATAATAGTTTTATTGTGTTAATCGATTTCTATTATATTAATAGATTATATTATATTTCATAGCCTATAATTTAAGTTACATATATGCGTGAAATTTCATTAAAATGTGTCTAGTATTCAGTGTTTAGCACGGACAAACATCGTGACACGGAATTTTTATATATAGACTGTGGGAAAAGTCAACAACATACATACATTTTATATAGTGGAGCCCGCGCCCACTTCTGCAGACGCAAATAACTTTTGGACAATGTTCAAGTTTTAATATTGCAAGCTTACAAATTGTTGTTTTGTTTTTAATTTTTTTCAAATCTGATTTGCTTTTTCAGTCGTAAAAAGTTTAGTATTACATTATAATGTTAAATTAATAATAATAAATAAAGGGGTTTTTATAACAATTCTATTTATGGTTAATTTAACGCTAGCGTATGGCCTAAAAACCTTTTCAAATTAAAATAGTTTAAGTATGCATAATATATAATATACACTTGTTTTAATAGGAGTGTATGTACTTACTTTAATTAGTAGATAAATTGCTATCGAAGCTATAAAGTTCTTTATCTATTACCATGCGTCATCATATGCACGAGAGGTACCTCTCCGGTCGTCTCGGCTCTATTCAACCTAAATGCAGCATGCGCTGCAGAAGAACTGCTACTTACAGAAGAAGAGAGCTTAGTATAGTAATAGGTAGTGCTACGTTACATACATGTATTTAATCGAATTGTACCGGCACGACCAGGGAGGTACCTCTAGCTTACACGAAACCGGCGTAAAGTGACAGCTGTGCTGTCGAGTTTCGTGCGGTGGCCCATGGAGGTGGGAGGAGGAAGAATGGTAACGCATCTGTATAACCTCTATTCTTCTTTTCAATTGTCAACGGCAGGCTATTTTTACCCGACTCGTCAGAAGAAGGGTAATGTTTTTCGAGCGTATGTGTGTATTTATGTAGTGTTCTCTGTCCCCCGGTACAGCCTGAACGTTTAAACGTACCTCGTACTGTGGTGTTGTCTGTAGATTCGTCTTGATAACGCCAGTGATATTTACAGAAAGTCGGGGTTACTTTGACTCGCTGGTTACATTGATAAACATTTATATTGCAAATAAGAGCTATTTTTACTCAAACAAACAGACACCAGTTGATTTCTTTTATGTGTTAGTGCTAGTGATATAGTGAGTAATAATCTGTAGAACGAAAGCCGTTTGCTTCGACTTCATTTTGTGTACAATTAAAATGTAAGATAAAATAATTTACTGAATATTCTTTTGTTTACCTTGTCAAGGTAACCCTTTAAACATGTTTCACATAATATTTTATTATTTCCTTGTAACTTCAAAATGGATTTTTTTTTATTTTATTTTCGTTTCTGTATTTAATATTTATTTTTAGTTAAGTATATTTAATAATTACCTGAATAAACAGGAATCCCACTCGCGGGTCAACTTAACTAATAAAATATAACCAATGTGATCAACATTGTCTTAATTTTGTTGTTCGTAAAATATGCAAGACTAGCTGCGCTCCAAGGTTTCAACCGCATAAATTTCGATAGAAAACCATTCCATGGCATCTTATTTTTTTCGGTATAAAACTGTCAATCCAAGTTACTCTCTGTGAGTGCCAAACTTCATGAAAATCGGTTCAGCAGTTTTTGCGTATTAAACAAACCTACATACTTTCGCATTTATAATATTGGTAGGATTTTTATTTAGTTTACTTACTTACTTAATTAAGAAACTGTGTAATTAAGAATTTTCCATCAATAAACTTAAAAATTTTAACACACGAAACATAAAATATATTTTAATAGCTTTTTCTTGACGCACAGACTAAAGTAAATGTTAGGGATTAATTCTGGAAATGATATTTGAGTCAAATAATCTAATTACCCGCATTTATAATGTTTCGGTGACGAAATCAGAAGTAGCGGAAGTAGGGCTGTCTACGTGGCTGTGGCCATTCGCATAAATCGATCTTGCAGTCTTCTGATACGACGCAAAACTTGACGTCATTACCATGTTTAATTAAATCTGATTAGAATGATGAAAGTGCCTTTTGAGTTTTTGAAGTGAAATCTTGTTCATCGGCGTTAAGGCTCCACTACACTACTCGCGAAGTTGACCGAGGCTAGGCGAAGGCAAGAGTGTGGAGGGACACTTCGTCCAACTTTATCTCGCCTCAAGCGGGGCTATACGACGAAGCATCGAAGCGAGTAGTGTAGTGACCGCTTTAGGTAGCGGTCACTATGAGTTCGGTTCATCAAACATGCTATACGTAGCACAGGAAGATGGAGCTACGTAAACTACGTAGCGCTGCGTAGTTGCCTGGGGTTAGCTTATCTCTATTTATCTATCCCCCTCGACGGATCTCCACCTTGTCGTGGTGAGGGGGCTTAGTAATAGTGGGGTGAACAACCACGGTGAACGAAGAGGGATCTCAGGAGGGGACGCTCCGAGTGGGCTTCACCAAGGCCCACTCGGGATGCGTCCATGAAGGAGGAGTTGCGGGAGGAGAGGTGTCTCGGTGTGTCGTTGCCGTGCACCCTATCTCCCGCGACCGAACGGGGGCGCACCTTCTGATGCGTTGGCGGTGGGGCCGCAGAGGAAGAGAAGATGCGGTGTGTCGTTGCCGTTCTCCCTGCGGCCGTTTAATGGTTAGTTCGCCGTTCAGCGGATGGGACCAGCCAATGCCGGAGGTCCTCCACCCGTCTCTCTGAATCAGCAGATGGCGGCGTGGATTAGGACGACCGGCGTGGTGTGCTCCGTTGGAGCATTGGAACCTCGGGCTAGGATGGGAACCTGACCCCATTGCATGGTTCCGACGTGGAGTAGTGACTGTTCAAAGGCCGGACAGTCCCCAAGGAGGAGGAGTCTGGCCTGTTCACCGAAGCCAGCCTGTCGCTGGAGGCGCCCTGTTGCTTTTAGATCCGGGGCCCTCCAATAATAGCGGCTGAAGGCACCCGCAGGGGTTTAGTCGGTAGGGGCAACCCAGTTGTCGAGCACTGAACCCGGGAGCCACCCAGCTTCCTGGGTAGCGTGCGTAAAGGCATTCCCCTGTCACCAAAAACAAAAAAAAATACTTATGCTACGGCCTACGTATAGCATCTATTGGCAGTCAGTCCCTGACTGTCAGTGTTGTATATTTTGTTTTATCTAAATGTAAACACTGGACACACTGTTGTACAAAACTGGGCTAAACTAGTTTTTTACATTGTCAAGTGCCTCGTCAATTTTCTCCACACTAGTGACTTACTCGCCCATTTGACTGGCGCGAGTGACATGTGTCAAAACACCATCTACCTGTGCGCCGGTCAACTTTATTATTATTAGATCACAGGTGGCGTAATGCCAACCTCGTCAGTGTTTTTTATCGGCTAGTAAATGGCCATTTTATTGTATTACTATAAACGTGAAGTCGGAGTGAAATTTTAAAACTTCGCTCTATTTTTCTACCAAGTTGTGCGCTTTTCCTCTTGAGGTTTTGGTGTTTGGATATCTATGTGCGAGGAATCCCTGTGTGTTTGTGGCGATAACGCAACATCGGATGTAAGAGCTGTGACGTTTTGTTATACAATGATTTGCGTTTTGTGATGATACGGCGTATGTTGTGATTTGTGAATGTGTGTGTTTTTTTTTTTTTTTATGGTATAGGGGGGCGAACGAGCAGTCGGAGGCATTACCTACGCCCATAGATATCGCATACCGCACGAAATGCGACAACACAGCTGTCACTTTAAGTCGGTCTCGTGTAAGTGCGATGTACCTCCCCGGTCGTGCCGGACCAATTCGGCTGCATGCAAGCATACAGTGTGCCTATTATAAAATTAATAATAAAAATGTGTTAAATGGCATTCGGTGCCTCTCTACCACGATAGGGAACTGGCTTGTTGATGGTAATAATAATTGTGGACTACGTTAGTCTAGTCCCATGCTACAGACTTGTGTTACGGGTACTAGACGCGAATATATTTAGGATTTTTTTAAAAATATAAGATATGGTGTGTTCTCGTTGCGTTTTGTAAATAACAGCTTAAAAAAAACTGACTAAATTTTATTTTATTTTTTTTATTTATGATTTTTTTTATTTATTTAGCATCGTCAATGATACTGTGCCACTCACGTTTGTAAGTGTGGTGCATTGTAGCCTCATTTGGCCGGCATGTTCCGGGTACCATTGCCTCACAAAGTGCAGCGGTAAAAGACAGGCGTACTGTACTTCGTGTGGGTGTGAGTTTAGGGTGCTCCAAACTCTATGATGACATGAATGGGTAGTAAGCTCCAACTGCCTCCATACTATAAGAAATGATTAGCCTTTATCAGTTCTGTTGGCCTCTTTAAATGTCTGTTTATCTCCCGATATAAGCAAACGACCCTGACCGGTTACACTCGAATCGTTTTTTAAATTGGAAACGTTCATTGTAAAGTATGACGAGTGAAATCGTAATATTATAACAATCGCCGTAACAGTTCGTCGGACAGGCGAAGACCATTTTGTCTGGTCAAGTCGATGAAGCAAGGCTGCGTGGGGATCGTTGTATGTGCCACGCTGTTCCCTCTACCTGCCCCCGGAAAGTAGAGTAGTGTTTTGTTGTTGTATTTGTTGAGAGACGAGTTTCTCTACTTCGAGAGAAAAAGTTTTTTAATAGGATTAAGGATAGGACGCACATAGACATCCGATTGAGGCTACACAGATGCGTTGCCCTGCCTCCCCCTCCCTCCTCCATGGGCTACTAGTGACATAAACAGCGCACGAAATGCTACAGCATAGCTGTCACTTTACGCTGGTATCGTGCTAGCGAGAGTTACCTCCCCGGTCGTGCTGGCACATTTCGGCTGCATTCATGCAGTGTGGAACTACCTCATACTAAAGTAATAATGTCGGCCTAGTCGACTTCGGTTACGACGTCGGACGGTATAGACGTGCCATCTGCTCAGGGCATATTATAGTGCACAAGTGTGCGCGCAAACACAACTGCACCCTCTATTCCTTCATTCTCATATTCCGATGGGACGGCAGTTCGACACGACCGGAGAGAAATCAGGCGCAGGACCTACGGCTTAACGTGTTGTCTGGGGCACGGAGGTGTAACACTGCCAACTTCCTGACTCCGGACTGTTATTAGAAATTGAATAATCCCAATAACAATTTCTGGTCCGACCAGGGATTCGAACCCGCGGCCTCACGTCTGTGGTTGAACGCGCTTACCACTAGACCACGAGGCAGTCTTCTTCTTACTAAAGTAAACTTTTACTAAAGTAAACTTTTACTAAAGTAAACTTTTACTAAAGTAATCCATATTCTGTTCCAGGTTCACGTTGCCGTCCCGAGCCGACGCGATCGTGGAGCTATGGCGGGCCAA
>LUGF01051446.1:375911-392965 GCA_001625245.1 Calycopis cecrops | reverse complement strand
TGCAACTCCTTCCAGCAGTGCGACAAGCTCAAGAGCGACATTGAGGGGTAACAACCATAACCAATAGTGTAAAATATATTTAGCGGTGTTGGACAGGAAATGTTACTAATTCGCGTCAGCAATACGATGTGTACAAAAGGTAAATGGAGCTAGCTCGTACTGAATAAAAATTATACCACTACACTTGTGCGTCTGGAAGGAAAACTCAGTAGTGTTTATTTTATCCAAGCACTTATCTGTGTTTAAATTTCTTTTTACTGTGGCAACTGGCAAGAAACTGCCCTAGACTGCTAGGCAGTTGATCATAGTGCCTCTTGTGGCGCCACAGGTGATTGCTACTAAAAACAGGTTAGGCCCCGTCCAGATTGAGCGAATCGCGCGCGTATTAGGCCTGATTACAAACAATTTAACGAGGTGGTCGGGTTTCAAGTCCCTCAAAATTTCACACACGTAGTTAGTAAATAGTAATAAATATAGTTCAGTACTTTTTTATTATATTTAATGTGCAACATAACAATGTAAAAAAAGAAACACGACTCGTGAGGGACTTGAACCCCGACCACCTCGTTAACTTGTTTGTAATCAGGCCTAATACGCGCGCGATTCGCTCAATCTGGACGGGGTCTTATTGCTACTAAATACAAGTGATTGCTACTTCACAATTTTAAATTTTCGCTTCTAACGGCATAGGACCTACTGACTGTATTTTTCTCTTTTTTTTTGACGTTGTCGGGAAAAAATCATAAAAACTTAACTGAACTACTCGACAAGTTTTTGTCGTGTCGTACGTAAACCTAGTAAATGACTACCAAAATAGTTGGTTTACCAACTAAATAAAATAAATGAATAAATAAAATAAAGATATTGCAGGTTCACGTCCCGGCACGGGCCAGCGCTGAAGGTGCTGGTGATGCACGCGCACGTCGTCGCGCATCAGATCTACGCCATGAAGCTGCTCGCCTGGTAACTGCTCGCCATACCTTCACTACACTCTCCACTAACTCGCCACACTCTCGCCACACCACACTATTGTCCTACCCTAGTCACACCCTCGCCACACTTGCCACGCCCTTGCCATACTCTCTCAACACCCACGCCACACCCTCCCCAAACTTGCTACAACGTTGCCATAGGCTCACCACACTCTCGCCACACCCTGGCCACAACCTCGTCACACCTTAGCTACAACATCGCTACATCCTCTCCTCATCATTGTCATACCCTCATCCCAACCTAGCCATATCGTCGCCAAACCCTCACCGCACCCTCGCCACACCCGTACTTAAAATAAAAAGTCTCCTAAAGTCACATTAGCCACATTTTTTTCCAGGCTACAGAATTTCGTGTGCCAAGAGCCGAGCCTGCGCCTGGCGGTCAGCCAGGTGGCGCTCGGCGAGGGAGCTGGCAGTCTATCGGGGGGCGGGGGAGCGTGGGGCGGAGCCGCCGCCGGCGTCATGCAGAACGACTGCCAGATGTGGAAGGCGGCGCGCACCGCCTGGCACCACCTGCTCATTGCCACCACGCTCATGGACTACTCCACCAAGCGGGCCATGGCCATACTCTTCACGAAGAACTACGGTAACTCGTCCTGATACTCGTTATGGTTACTGCACACATATCAATCAACTCGGAAAGGGAACATAACCGTTTTTCGTTCCTTCGCTTTCGAGGCGAGGCGATTACGTTACGTATCCTATTAGTGTGCGTTGTAGCATAAAGTTTCATACAAAGAATACTGAACGGCACGAGGTTACGATCCCTATCCGCGCTGATATGTGTGCGGTAACCTTTGTTGGCCTTCTTGGCTGTTTATTATAGTCTGTGACTACTAAAGCCAATAAACATCCGTAAAAAATATTCAATCTGTCATAGGGACTGCTGATAGAAATGAAAACTGAAAACTATCAATAACAATAATCCGTATTTAATAGTACACGTGCTAGCGTGCTTTATTAGCTGTGTGGTGCTAGTATAGTTTAATAAATGATGTGACACTAGCGATGGCAAGTTCTTTTATTGAGTGGGTTATTGCCAACTGCATTACAAATTATAAACGCTGTTACAATACATGTACAATAAATCTGTGGCGACCACACACACTTGTAGCGCCACTGCTTGCTGTACGAGTTGGCGTATCTCCAATGTCCTATGTATGCATGTTCATGGCGCGGACGGAAGAAGTTTGGTAACAAGTATTTGTTGTGGGTTCCAGGTTCGATCCTGAAGGACTTCATCCGCGACGATCACGACCACTCGTTCTCTGTGTCGTCGCTCTCAGTGCAGCTGTTTACCACCCCCACGCTCGCGCACCACCTGGTGGCGCAGCACGATGCACTGTTCGTGGTGCTCAACACCTTCGTCAGCGAGTGCAACCGCCGCTGCAACGCACAGGTACAGCCACACCACCACACCACCACAGCACCTGGTGCTGCAGCACGACGCGCTGTTACACTAATGTGGTAAAACAGTGGTTGGAAGTTGGCATAAAAGAAATGAGACTTTCGCGGGTAAAACTGTGGGGCGCTGCAAGTGCAAAGTTTCACTTCATGAGGCCTGCCGAGTTTGTTTCGCCGGTTCTCAAGACTAGGGTTGAACCGGTGGTAGATGTAATTGTTGACGTTGAAAGAATATTTTTTTTATTCTATTTTAAATATTTAATATACCATATATGTACTATCTATATATTTCTTGCTTTCTTTCTTTCTTTCAATATCATTTGACTTCATTAGATACGAAACACATTGCAGGGTCGTCTTGAGTTCGACCGCAACCACGTGTCGATGGGCTTTAAGCGAGCGCAGTTCGTGCTATACGACACCAAGTACCTTCTGGGCTCCGTGCCGGGGACGTTCGACGACGACCTGCGCAAGGGCTTCCTGCACGGCCTGTCCCTGCTGCTGCGGCTGATGGTGATGATGCAGGGCATGGACTCGGTGGTCAGGCAGGTGAGGGCATATGTAGCCTGTGTGAATGTCTATAGGCGTCGGCAGTCGTGAAAATGTCTCCGATTGCTCGATTACACCCTCATGCTACAGGAAAAAAATCTCTATCGAGAAGCCGCTATGCGCAGACACAACTGATAGCAGCTGCGCGACGCTACAAGTGTGTGGTACTAAATACGGGTCAGTCTCTTGATAATTGTAAGTTTTACTCCAGCGACAGTCTAATATAATGATAAAAAATTGTTTTAAATGATATAAAGATTTGAATTTCACAGGTCGGCCAGCACATGGAGTACGAGCCGGAGTGGGAGTCGGCGTTTAACTTGCACGTGAAGCTGGCGCATAGCATTACCCTGGCGTTAGAGTGGTGCGCCTCCGAGCGGCTGCTGTGCGCCTCCGCCTATCGCATGGCGCTCCGCCACCTGCCCGACGCCTGCGCCGCCAGGGAGCGCGAGCTGCGCGGTCAGTTAACACACACACACACTCACACACGCACGCACACATACGCACGCACTCGCACACACGCACGCAGACGCACATACGCATACAAATTTAGTAAGAGATAGTTTTATGCTGAATGCATACTGGGCCGGCGGAATCGGGGAGGTACCTCTCGCTTACACGATACCATTATAATGTGACTGATCTACTGTCGCGTTTCGTGCGGTGTGTGGGCTGTGGCCCATGGAGGTGACGGGAGAAAAGGAAGGCAACGCATCTGTATAAACAATGAGGATGTCTGTGGGCTTCGGTAGTAATACATCCAGAGATGCACGCAATCTTATCCATATCATTACGGTTGGTGTATTTTATATAAGTATGTATGTGTACACACACATGCTCGTACGTGTACGTAGTGAAATCGAGTACGTTCCACAGTGCAGGGCAGCCTGAGCCTCGTGGAGATACCGTACTGCGTGTCGCGGGAGCCGGTGTCCGTGCATCAGATAAATAAAAAAATAATTATGTCTTCGCACACATGCCTGCACGTGTTGCGTACACGTGCAGGCATGTGTTCAATTACTCTCTTAATCTCTTAATTAAATACAATTACTTAGTAATTGAATATATTGTAGGGAGCTGGGCAGCCAGAGCGCCATGGTGATACCGTACTGCGTGTCGCGCGAGCCGGTGGTCGTGCACCAGATAAATAAATAAATAAATATGTGTACGCACACATGCCCGCACGTGTACGCACATATGCACGCACGTATACGTAGTGTAATCGAGTATATTTTACAGAGCTGGGCAGCCAGAGCGCCATGGTGATACCGTACTGCGTGTCGCGCGAGCCAGTGTCCGTCCACCAGCCGCTGTCGCGCTTCCTGGCCGGGCTCCACCTGCAGCTACACAAGCACGGGCTGTCGTACCACAGTCGTGAAGTGGAGCGCGCCGACCGACCCAAACCGGCGCCCGAGGAACTCATCGGTAACTTATAACTTTGACCTTAAAATGCCATTGGCCTTAGAAATTAGTCATAATATATCCAAATATGTCTTATTATTTCTTAGTTAAATTAACATTCAACGTAACAACAGCATATTTGTGTTTGTTCATCTTGGTTATGAATTCGCTAAATTAATCTGTGGAAATATCCTATTTCACAAAAACCTCCTTTAAAGGCAAAGAAAATAAAGAAAGTGAATTTCTCGAAAAAACGGAGCTATCTGACTTCCGTATTGGGGCGGGGCTTTGGCTTGTGCGTGTGTGTATAGCGAGTGCGTGTGTGTGTAATGTGTATGTGTGTGCGCAGAGCCGGTGCTGCGGACGACGGTGATGGTGGCGCAGGTGCACGCGGGCATGTGGCGCCGCAACGGCTTCGCGCTGCTGAACCAGTTGTATTTCTACCACAACGTCAAGTGCCGCTCGGAGATGTTGGACCGCGACATTGTCATGCTACAGGTAACGCGAGCTATTTAATTAGTAAGAGGTAGTGCCACGCTGCATATGCATACAAGCAGCTGGATTGGGGCACGACCGGAGAGATACATTTCGCTTACACAGCCGATTTAGGCCGTCGCGATCGGCGAGGTACCTCTCTCTTACACTATACAGGCGTATAAGTGTGAGTCTCTTTTCGTACGGTGTTTAAGTAGCCGGTGGCCCATGGTGCGACGAGGGGAAAGGAGCATCTATCACGCATCTGTCTAACGTCTATACGGATATTTATGGGCGTTGGTAGTCATGACAATGGCTACTACTGGCTCTCCCTCTATACTATAAAAAATTACATTTTAATATTTTGCAACCGATTGCATATAATTTACACATACGTGAACGCACTTATGCGTGCACGCACGCACGCAGGTGGGCGCGTCGCTGATCGAGAGCAACGAGTTCATGATCCACGTACTGAACAAGTTTGATCTTCTGGACTGGGCCGCACCGGAGTACGAGGCGCGGGGTACTGAGGACGACGCGCTCAGACACAAGATCAGCATGGTGGAGGAGCTGCTGGGACTGCTCATCACTGGTCAGTCCCCCGGGCTTTAAGGGCTTCCATTTACTTAATGAAAAATGAATAAAAAAGGACAAAAGAAAAAAAAAGTGAAAAAGTTTCCGAGATTCACTTTATACGAGTCTATTACCCTTTCCACTGAGCTATTGACTCTTTGGAGGTGAAGGCGAAATTTACCTACGTATTCTATATAATCATGAAAACGTCTTCGAATTCTTGTTTGCCCCCCTTTATACCATAAAAAAAACTGTAATGAAGCATGAAAAGTTACAATTTGTCTATGAGAAATACATGTGATGTTGAAGTGAAACGTTAATGTGTATAATGTACTATAGTAGACGTATGCTTTGTCAATCAATGATGATGATAGTTTTCAAGCCCAGTGAGATCCATCGTGTACTCTCAAAAATATTAATTTTAAGTATATGAAGCTTTAAGACATTACGACGAGGAAAATTTCTAATCAAGTGTTTTTAATTTACAAAATATGTATTATTGGTATATATTTTTCAGTGGTGGGATCTCGCTACGTCCCCGGAGTTGGTGAGGTAACCAACGAAGACCGCACTAAGAAGGAAATCATACAGATGTTGTGCGTTAAACCGATGGCACACTCCGAGTTGAACAGGTGAGACTAGAAATTATTAATATATTCATAATATGCGTGGGCGTATATATTTATGATTCATAATTGAGAATAGTTAACGCCGATTAAGGAGTTATTATGGGTCTAAACTAGAGATGTTCCGACTATTCGGTATAGCCGATCCGGCGACTAGTCAGCAAAGACCGCCGACTATATACGGCTTCTTACTTTTTAGGTATTTTTTCATAAAATGTATGCAGACTGAATTATACAGAACAAAAATTTTTATTGTTTAATAATTTCTATAATTAGGTACCTGACCGAACTGAAAACTGTTGTCATTTCATACAATTTAATGTTATGTTTCCAAATGATATAATTTCGTAAGTAACAAATTTTGATATTTTTACATACAATTGGGGAAACCCCTATTTTCAAAAAGTTTTAGACAGTCAATCCAAAAATTAGGCCAGGGCTTCCCAAACTTATTTGAACTGTGACTCCCTTGAGTCTTTGCCATTTTTTTATGATATCATCATATTTTGCATAAAATGAAAACAAATTGAAAACAAGTATAAAAATAAAAAGAACTCTAACTAGCTGATTCCTAATGAGATGGGCGTGCTGTGCTTGCTTTTCTGAATATAATTACTGAAAACGGGACTCACTTGCCTTAATTGTATCCACATATCGACGTCGTCGTCGCGCCTCACAGTTTGGAAAGCCCTGAATTAGGCAGTCAGGTCACCAATCACGTCAGGTCATGGTGTCTGAAAAGTTTAGAAAAATGATAAACTAAAATTTTGCGATTAAATTTTTATCATGATTGTAAATATTTCAGGAATTTAGGAAATTCCACATTCTAGGTTTAAGAGGTGGTGTTTAAGAGTATTTCAAACAAATTTGGACGATTAGTCGGACGACTAGGCCAAAGTACTGTAAACCTACTTTACTACTACTTACTTTACTTTTACCCTGCCTGTACTGTAACTGTAAAGTAAGCCTGCTCGTTTGCCCCCTATAATATAATAATAAAAAAAAGTAATAGTCGGCACAGCTCTATTCTAAACCCGTATAAACTTCTTAATCGGCGTTAGGACAAGGAAAAATATAACGAGTTCGCGTCGTCCACGGAGCACAGGAAAGTGGAGTTACGCTAACACGTGACACGGCTACAAGTAGGTGCTATCAAATACAGGTTAATGTTACTTAATAATTTAAGTTTGCACTTCTATTTGCTTCCCTATTACCTTTACTTTTTATTTTAAATTAAGAAAAATGTTGAGGTGTAATTCACCTTCTAGATGACACCCACGAACGGCTGATGGCGTTTTTTAATAGTATAAGTGCGGTACTGAGTAATTCTCATGACTCATAGAGATCCACATAGAGGTTATGTAGGTAGGTGTGTTGTTCTCCTTACTTCTCCCCCTTCCATGAGTCACTGACACCGCAGGAGACGCTACAGCACAACTGTTACTTTACGAACGTATCGTGTAAGCGAGAGGTACCTTCCCGGTCGTGCCAGCCCAATTCAGCATGCGTGCAGCATGGCACTATATCTTATTAAATTAACGATATATCCAGATGCCTGCCGGAGGACCAACTTCACGAGACGGGTCTGGAGGCGGTGATACACGAGGTCGCTGAGTTCACGAAGCCGCCGGGCAACAACCGCGGCGTGTACCGGCTCAGGCCGCAGCTCTACGACCACTACGACACCTTCTTCTACCACTACACACGCGAAGACCTGTCGCGCTCCGAGGAAGAGCAGCGCAGCAGGAGGAAGGCGGCCGGTGAGTACGCACGCGTGTACGTGTGTGTGCACACGCGTGTACGTATATGTGCGTGTACCGGCTCAGGGCGCAGCTCTACGACCACTACGACACCTTCTTCTACCACTACATGCCCGAGGACCTGTCACGCTCCGAGGAGGAGCAACGCAACTTCATTTTATTTTCTGAAATATATTACACCTAGACATTATAGATTAAAGAAGGGAAATTATTTAAATAATGAATTATGTATTTTACTAGTGAAAAAAAGTTATAATGTTTAAGTTATCATTTATTTATTTCTTTAATGATGTAAAAGATAATTAAATAGTAAAGAATATGGACCTCATAGATAAGTAGCGGCCAGACAGCATTAGACAACGCCACCTAGCACAATCATAGGTGGCGCAATCACAGTTTTCGTTTTTTAATTGCGTGAATACTAACTTCCACAACCAACTGAACGCAATGCGTATGTTTACGCAAATGTACGCAGTTATTGTACACATGCGCACACGTGTTGTGTACACGTTTACAATTGCGTGCGTGTACGCTCACTCTCGTGTTCTGCCCGCAGGTCTGTCGTCGTGCTGCCCGCCACCGCCGCTGCCCCGCCTGTGCGCGCCGTTCCGCCTTCTAGCCAACCTGCTGCAGAGCGACGCGGCGCTGCATGTGTTGCGGACCGTGCTCGAGCGGGCGCTCGACCTGCGCGCGCGTTGCTTCTCTGAGACGCAAGTGCATAAGGTGCGTTCTCTCGCGGTTTGTGAGGTGGCGCAGAGAGGGGGAAGAAAAGGAGATTGTAGGCGTCAGTAATCATCTAAAGGTTTCTACTGCTAGTTTGCTTCCTGTAATACAGAAAACCGGCCAAGTGTGAAGGGGGTTCCGTACCAACGAGAAGTATAGGTGTGTGAGCTAATCAACTTACATTAGTTGACAAACTCGTATTTGCAGATGCTTGCACACATTTTATACAAAACAAACTCCACCTATAAATAATGATTCTTCCAGTGTTTTAATTGTAATTTACCATATTTCGGATTTATATGTGTGCTATAATTTCTTACTTCTTGCCAAATTTAATAATTCTAGATCTACGGCAAAAGTACACTATAGGTTTTAGAAATAGTGCGAATTCATACAAAATGGCTGTATTTTTTCATTGCGTTATCTTGAGAGGTATGATTTTTTCAAAACATCAAGGGATAATAAGACCTCAGTATTTGATAAAAATTTCAGCTTGATCTATGACTTCTTCCAGGCCCTGCACCTGATAGGCTACGCGTTACGCGACGAGGAGAGCGGCGACTACGAGTTCCTCGCGTTCGCCGAGCGCGCCGAGCGCTGCGGGCTGCTGGCGCTGCTGCTGCGGCTGTGCGGCAGCGCGCGTGTCGAGGCGCACCGCCCGCTGCTCAAGTGGCTGCTCGCCAAGATGAGGTAACTAGCTAGAGCTTCATACTACTGACAAGATAATATAACTAGTTATAGATAAAATATATCTAGCTGGAGCAAACGTTCCCAAACCAATTTCGTCCAACGCCCCGTTTGTAAAAAGCTATTTTGTAGCGCCAATCAATTTTATTATTTATTGTGTATTGTGAGTATATTATTATATATTGTGTGCATAAGTCTTAGTTCCGATGAAATATAATAATTAAAATACAACGTTATAACGTCTTTAACAATTATACGACTACACAATTCTTCGGATTTTACTCGATTCTCGTGTCCGCGACTCATGCACACAATATATTGGTACAACAGACATATATTTTTGCTGACTGCTAAAAACAAAGAATATCCGTACAAAAGCATATAACATTTTCTATACCCCAGACCGCCCCCCCTCAAGGCCTGCGGTGCCCACAAGAGGTTGTTATCGTCCATATATACATATACTACTTATAAGATTAGGTAATATAAGTAAAGAGATAGGTACATGTTTATGAAGATTGTTGTGAAATACTTACTCTCAGTAGCTTTTGTGAACCTCTAAGTATGAAGCCGTTGTCGAAGCTAGCTTGTTGTCAATACAATTATAACAGGTATAACTGGCCCCTAATATAACAACTACTAGTCTTCAATGATTTATATGACCCCTCATATTAGAACAGACAGTTTTATTGTACAGATAACTTAATTGATCGAGATAAGTCGAGTCTTAAAAAGATTATATTTCCAGGCATCTACTGGGCAAGGAAGACAGCGAATTGGGTGAGAACATGGACACAGATCAAGAGGAGAAACCCCAGGCGACCGACACTGCAGGTGAGGGATACACGCTCACTTACGATGTCTTACATCATCAATAACATTTATTATGTAAAAAAAAATATTAAGTACTCGCTATGCCCAGCGATATTCTCACAGGAATTATTACTATTATTATTCTAGATTCGGGAGGAAACATGAATTAAAGGACGGCTACAGGTTACTAATAAAATGTCAAGTAGCTATCGGATATTTAACTTCCACCACATATAAAACTTTTTATTAACTAAAGCCTGTGAAACCGGTTAATTAATTGCAAGTTTCGTTGCAAGTTCTCGTTAGCTAACCTTGAGTTAGGGACCTGTGAAACTGAACCTCGATGTGCTAACTTATTGTCCGTTCAGCCGAGGAGCGCCGCAAGTTGGCGGCGGAGCGGCGCGCGCGGCTCATGGCTCAGATGCAGACGCAGATGAACAACTTCATATCAAACAACGCCACGCTCTTCCAGGAGACAACCACTGAGGTACACGCGCTACCTTTTTTAGAACTTGGTTTTATGGAACTGAATAAATAATTAAATACTTGTGCTAACGTGAGGTCATGTCCAGGTGACGGAGGAGGAGCAGCAACAGGACCTGGTGCAGCTGTACCGCGGCGCGGCGTTGGGCGTGTGGGGGGGCGGGGTCAGCGACCAGCCGCGCGTCTGCATCATGTGCCAGGAGGAGGTCAGTGTACACAGCGATGAGTAAAATGAAACTAATACTATCCAAGACAATGAAAGACTCAACCGAAAATTTTTACTTATATGAAATCAAATATTTCCAACAGCGTCAATAAAATATATGCTTTTCTCGTAACGAAATTATAGTTATGATGTCGAATTGTCAGTTTGTTTTCTAGATTTTAACGATATATTGAGAAAAAAAAACATTTGTTAAAAATTTTAGTTGTAATACCAAGAGACCGAGAACTAGACCAAGACTATCTATTTGAGAAGACCAGGACCAAAACTGTCTAAGTCTTGGTATTGATCTTACTTTGCACATCAGTAGTGTCTTCTTGCAGGGTCGGATCGACCCGTCAGCGGAGCCACTGGTGTTGGTGGCATTCGCACAGAAGTCGTGCGTGCTGAGCCGTCGTGGGCCGTGCGGCATCGATGACGGCGCGGGCGACACTTGGAGCCGCGCGTACCCGCCTGCGGGACTCGGCGCGCAGCCGCACGTGTCGTGCTGCGGGCACGCCATGCACGCCTCCTGCTGGCGCAAGTACATCGAGAGCGTCGTCGACAAGGAGAAGCTGCGGTGAGTATTACGCTCCGCCTACAAGAATCCCGCCCACTACTGTGGGTACCGCCTACGGTAGCACCGCCTACTTGAGCGGCCAATAACAAAACACAAGGCGATTTTTTGTAAGGCCATCTGAGGCAAGTGGTGTCTAGTGCCACGCCAATGTATGCTACATTGTGTAATATGCGTACTATTAACATGTAGTACGTACTTTTTACCGTTTACGCTTACATACCGTGATAAATAAACTGACTGTAAAGCCATCCGAGGCGAGTGATAAGTGTCGCAACAATACAACATTGCTATGTTAAGTAACATGCGTATCATTAATATGCAGACCGTACTTTATGTCTGTACTGTTGCAGACCGTACTTTATGTGGCGCGTGTGTGTTGCAGACCGTACCGCATCCGCCAGCCGGCGACGTTCGACGTGGAGAAGAACGAGTACCTGTGCCCGCTGTGCGAGAGACTGTGCAACACAGCGCTGCCGCTGCTGCCGGCGCCGCCCGTGCCCGCGCAGCCCGCGCTACCGCTCAGTGAGGCCGACTACTGCGAAGCCGTCGACCTCATACTCAAGCTCAAATACCAGGTACTGTGTTCTCGCATCTATACGTACTGTGCAATACGGCGCTGCCTCTGCTACCTGCGCCGCTCAGCGAGGCGGACTACTGCGAGGCCATCTACCTCATACGCAAGGTCAAGTACCAAGTACTGTATTTTCGCATCTATATGTACTATGCAAGCGGCTGTGCAACACGGCACTGCCGCTGCTGTCGTCGTCGCTCGTGCCCGCACTGCCGTTCAGCGAGGCCAACTACTGCTTGGCCATCTACCTTATACTCAAGCTCAGGCACCAGGTATTGTGTGATCTATAGATTTTAGATAAATATGAGTCATGTTTCTGGATAGGCCCCAATTACTTGGCAGGATGAAAAAGCAAATATGCAGTTTGTTATACCGTCGCGTTTTGTATAGTGATTCACACGAGGCGTATAAGTTGTCGAGGCTCAACGGGGTCTATCGTTAATACACTTTACAGCTCAATCGATCAATACAATCATCACCAATACAACCTTGATAAAAGCGAGAGGCACTAAATGAAACTACGTGTGCCTACTGTTAATCCGAAACTATGAAAAACAAGTTTACGAGAAATATTCGAAAATACTTTTTTCAAACAAGTTAAATAGCTTAATAATTAAGAAAAAATGCAAACATCCTTTGGACTGACGCGCGACAGCGAACGGCAACCTCACACGGGGTGAATGACCCTAGTCAGCCGGCCTCGTGGACAGCTGACGATACAGCGTGTACATGATGTCTCTGAATTTCTAGATAGATTATATTATATTAATTCGTAGTAGTATGACGTTACGATATTTTTTACATCATAGAGGGACAAGTAAGTAATCGGTGACCACCGTCGTCCATCAACATCCGCATATGCGGATACTCTTCACCATATGCCCCCAATGGGTCATTGGGGTATTGGCTACTCATAAACAGCAAGCAACACGAGTGAGTAGTTATCAACTATAAGGTGTGTTATTGTTGTTTATGTGAGGTACCCTCTCGATCGTGCCAGCCCAGGTCGGTGTTTAATTAGTGCTTGTATTAGCTAAGTGAGTATATGTACGCACCAGGTCATTACTGTACTTATGATGACGCACGCCATCTCCACGCTTATACCCTATGGCGTGGTACTAAGATTATAGTATTAACTTGACATCTAGGTGACACGTGTAATTGTCGTTTTTTATATGGTATAGACGGGCCAACCGAGCAGTCGGAGCCAATATCATGACTACCGACGCCCATAGACATCCGCATAGAGGCTACACAGATGCGTTGCCCTCCATCCTCCTCTCACCTCCATGGGCAGTGACGGTTGTGCTTCATTGACGGTTGTCGGCAGGTGAGCTCTGACAGCGCGCACGTGTGCTCGGAGACGTGCGAGGAGCTGTACTGCCGGGCGCGCTCGGCGAGCGCGGGTGGCGCGGGCGAGCGCGGGGGAGAGGCGGCCGCAGCGGTGGCCGGGGCGGCGCGCGAGCTGCACGTATCGGCGCACGTGCGCGCGCTGCTGCCGCCCGCCTTCCTGGCGCACTACCGCGTGCCGGCGCTGCCGCCGCCGCCACCGCCACCGCCCAGGGAAGAGGGCGACCTCACACTCACCGAGCTCGTGGAGAACTTTGCCAAGGTACGTAATATTATATTTATTTATTTATTTTATTTATTTATTTTACACTTGCGAAAAGTAACAGCTAATGTTTTATGAATAACAACAAAAAGTAAGTTAGTAAAAAAAGTAAGCCAATTATAAGTTGTCGCATACAATAAAATACAAGCACCTAATTGAATTGAAATTGGTAATTAGTTATTTTTATATCATCATCAACATCAGCCTTTATCGACCCACGGCTAGAAATAGGTGTCCTTCAATGAACGCCCAAACGACCGATATCCTATCACTTTCTATTTTTATATGTATATAACTAATAACTAATTACATTTGACTCTTATTTTATGTTATAAACTAGCTGTGCCCCGCGGTTTCACCCGCGCTCAATTTCTAAGAAATCCATTTAAACTTCAACACCCTATTTCACCCCCTTAGGGGTTGAATTTCTAAAAATCCTTTTTCCTCCTCCTTCCATCCTTTAGCGGATGCCTACGTCGTAACATCTACCTGGATGCCAAATTTCAGCTTGATCCGTCCAGTGGTTTGGGCTGTGCGTTGATAGATGGTTATGTCACGTTTGAGTTTTATATATACAGAAGATATTACAATATTAATATTATTTTATCAATAATATTGTGGTCATAAAGAAATATATCCGGCCAGAAGGACCAGATAAGATGTACAGTCTAGGGGAGAACGTCACGTCGAGAGATAATAAAGTTTATATAAGAAAAGAAGTTCCATTTTATAGATACTGCAGATTTTTATAATTTAAAGTACTAGTGTAGTAGTGACTCCATTCCTATATAATAGAGTTGATGGAATGTATTGTCCCTCCTTGATGGAAATTCATATTATGCCTCTTGTATTTAATAATATACTTTTTATACTAATTCCATTTTTTACCATATATGTTGAAATTTCTTCCTTAATTTCAATACCCTCTGGTTTAAGGGATTAACCTTAAACCTGAAAATAGTTGACGGAATGTATGTATAAAAAATATATTATTTAATACAAGTATCCTATATAATAACTTCCGATATACATCACTATAGGTAGCCCCTTTATTGTATGAATTATCTTATTTTCCTTATTATAACTGTAATCAAATGTATATCGCTATTTATATATAACGTTATAGATGCTGCCCGGCGTGTGCGGCGCGTCCGGCGACAACATGACGGGCGTGGCGGCGCTGTGCCGCGCGACCGCGTACACGGTAGCGAGCGCGAGCTGCGTGCTGCGCGCAGAGCGGCGGCCGCTGCTGGGCGACCTGCCCGCGCGCCACCGCGACGCGCTCCGCACTCTCGCACGCCTGGCCGCCGCCGCGCCGCAGCTGTGGCCCGCCCCCCAGCCGCTCCAGCATCACGCGCTAGACGCGCTGCACGCGTTGGAACGCACCTCGCCCATGGAACACGACAACTTCGGCACGCTCGTCGCTCTTGTCCTGACATCCCCGGCGTTGTTTTGCAAACCCGTCGGCCCCGCCAGACCGACGCATCTCGCGAGACAGATGACGCTGCGCGCCTTCCGAGCGACCCTCACCCGAGCCCTAATGGCCGTGGATGTATCGAACTGCAAGAGCGAGCCCATGGACGGACCGGACACAAATCTAGAGAATCTCCTGCCGCTAATGAGGGAGTTGCGCCGGGAAACGAGCGGCGACTACAACCCGAGCGAGGTGTGGGAGTGCGTCAAGAGTCAGTGCCGCAACTTTCTGAGATGCTGCTGCTTGTTCTTCTGCTTCCTGAGCGACATCAACCCGCCGTCGGAGCTGACCGAGGTGGACGGAGACACGTGGGAGAACATGTGCGGATACCTGGACCTGCCGAGTTCGTTCGCGGAGCTCCTGGACACGCCTCTGGCCAGGAGTAAGGCTCTGGAGTGGTCGAAACTGTCTGACGAGTGGTTCGATGGAGCAATAACACCTCATATAGTTCTGGAACCCGCGGAGCCGCCGCGGCTGATCGCGCTGCCCGACGATTTCTCCGAGCTCATGAATGTGGTCTCGGAGTTCGCGTGTCCCAACTCGGAGCGCGAGGACAGCAAGAATCCCACCATGTGCCTGGTGTGCGGGCTAATACTTTGCTCGCAGAGCTACTGCTGTCAAATCGAAATCCGATGCGTAAGTACCTTTACCCCTTAAGCCCGTAAATAGATATTTTTCTTATGGTATAGGGGGCAAACGAGTTGTCGGAGCCATTTTCATGACCATCGACGCCCATAGACATCCGCGTAGAGGCTATACAGATGCGCTGTCCTCCTTTCTCCTCCCTTTTTTCAGCTTATCCCAATAACTGGAACATTTAATTTACACGAATTGCCGAATTCGTTCTCCCCTTGCCAGTCAAAAGGCGAAGAGGGGACTGAACCCCGTCCCTCAAACCACATCATTACAACTTTAAATTTGCATGCCGTTAACTGCCAAAAAATTCTAGATTTTGTATTAAAATAAAGTAGTAGTAAAATTTCTATCTACAATGTACAAATAAATGTTTACAAATAAATAAATTGAAATTATGGTCACCGCACATTTATCAACTCAGAAAGTTAACGTAAACAGTTCACCTCGAGCCGTTCAGTATTCTTTGTATGAAATTCCACGCTGCAATGCACACTAATAGGAAACGTAACGTTATCGCCTCGCCTCGAAAAGCCGAGGCGATACGTTTATGTTCCCTTTCCGAGTTTATAAGTGTGCGGTAGCCATATGCTTACACGTATAAAAACCGTACTGTTACAGTTGGAGCGCAGCAACGGCAAGATGATGGTGGGCGCGGTGGTCGCGCACGCCATGTCGTGCAGCGGCGGCGCGGGCGTGTTCCTGCGCGTGCGCGAGTGCGAGCTGCTGCTCATAGCGGCGCCGATGAGAGGCGCGCTGCTCGCCGCGCCCTACCTCGACACGTACGGCGAGACGGACCAGGTAATGAGGCCGCCAGAGGAGAGTGACGTTGAGCCACGTGCCAGGGCGTGCGGCGGCGGCGCAGGCGTGTTCCTGCGCGGCCGCGTTCCGGCTCATTTCGAGTCTTAGTAAGAGGTAATGTTACGCGGCATGCATGTAGCCGAATTGAGCTGGCTCAAAATCCTAATCTAAAAAATATGTATTGTAATAAAATAAATAGCCTCGGCGCAATTTTTTTTAAACCTACGTATTATATTCATTTGAAATCTTTAAAACTCTTTTAAAATTGATAACTTTTATAATGCGAGACCTAGGACAACAATAATTTGTAGTAGATTGATAAAAGTCCTCTTTATCTGGAATCGTGGATAGAAGAGATGGGATGATCTATCCCACACTTGACTTCCGTTCCTCACTATGTAACTAGATATAATATATAAACTAACAGTAAAGGAGCCAACTGCCAACCTTGAAATGAAATGAACTGAAAATGTTTTTATTTAAAATAGAATTATAAAAACCGGCAAGTGCGTGTCGGACTCGCGCACGAAGGGTTCCGTACCATTATCTACGAAAACGGGAGCTTATCTTTTGTACGGGAGCAAAAAAATCACGTTTATTGTATGGGGGCCCCCTTAAATATTCATATTATTTAATTTTTTAGTTTGTTGTTATAGCGGCAACAGAAATACACCATCTGTGAAAATTTCAACT
>LUGF01051446.1:342661-375153 GCA_001625245.1 Calycopis cecrops | reverse complement strand
ACATTGTTATATTCGTCTATATTAATACAACAAAAAACAATATGCAATATATTTATTAAAGACGGGAGAAATAAGTTATTAAATGAAATATATTTTTGACGGTATGTTGCATATTAATAATCTGTGTTATTAGGATTTGACAAATAACAGATGTTTTACTATTATGGAGGGTAGAGGTATAATACCACCTCTACCCTCTATACTTTGTTTACCATTCAATAGCCGTTTGGAAGGTAGAAACCAACTAACAAGTGACAACTCAGTCAATTGACATTTGACAATGAGCATCCTACGGATTTTCATGAAACTTTACAGTAATATAGCCTTCATATCAGAATAACATAATAAGTTAAAATTTATAGGGATTTTTTATAATTTGAAATTGATAATTAAAATCAGCCCCCTGAGAGCAATATCGGCGTGCGCTGCCCTAATCGTTGGAGTTACACAAAGATAATTACTGTAGGATTATTTATCTTAAATATCTATCTATATATATCTATCTTTTATATGTAAGTCACTATGACCAAAACAGTGAACCAAACATTCAATTAAATTGGATATTTTTTAACGATGCACATTTTAGAATATTTATCGAACTCTTATAAAAATTGATATATCTGTCACTTTACGTATTGAATGTAGATAAACTGTGTCTTTTACACTAAGTAATTTGGACGAATAGATTAAAAGTTATTACCACGTTAAGATTGACTTAACGGAATATCTAAAGCGCCTAAAATGCGGCGTCGACAAATTCGATTCTCAAAGAAATTTATTGTTTCATACAATACGTATATATTTCATATAATATATATTTCTGTATAATATTAGAATAATATATATTTCAGTATAAGTATAAGTATTTATGTATAATAATAACAACACCATTTTTGAAGTCCGAAATCCACGCAGGCGAAGCCGCGGGCGGAAGCTAGTAGAGTAATAATTATAGTAAAAGCATTTTTGTCAAAGACCACTATTAAACCACAGAATAACGTAGTATTTATTATCACTTTATTAAATTATATTTTGAAATTAATATAAAATATTTCCCCATCTTTATAAAAATATACAAATTATTTACCTAGTCTAGCCATAAGTTCTGTTACAAAGAAAAAAAATATTTTTTAATTGCAAATAAAATTAAATATTTTTCAGTGTGTTAGTTTAATACACAAATATAAAACAATTAAAAATATAAAAAGCTTATTCAAAGTGGTCTCCATTTGCTGCAATACAGTCCTAATAACGTTGAGGCCAGTTATAAATAGAAGCACGCACTCTTTCCATGGGGAAATTCTTCACTGCCTTTGTATGGATTGTTTTAGTGGCTCCAAATTATCATGGCGTTTAGAGCAAGCTGTACTCTCTAAAACTATCCATAAATCATAATCCAGTGGATTAAGATCAGGACTGGACGACGACCAGTCTTCAGCTCTGATGAAGTCTTAGACGTTCACTTCCAACATAGACTGCGTGGACTGAGCTTTATGACCCGGCGCCGAGTCTTGCTAGAAGGATAATTGGTTATTGAACGTGATGTTTATTACATTAAGGGACTTAACTACCTTCTCAAGAGTGGTATCTTGATACACTTGTGCTGATGTTTTGATACCTTTTTCACAAATATCATCACTGAAGTCGTATGATACCCACGTTGCACTCTGTCGACTAATTGGAAAGCTTCCTTAGAGCTTTGAGCTTTAATACGATCACTTTGTTTGTTAAAATGTTGTATAATTGTAAAATTTCTCTCATCCATAAACAATTTTTTTCTGTGACCTCCTTTTGCCGCTTCAGTAGTTGTTTCGATTTTACGACCATATTCATCTTTAATTTATCAGTTATGAAATTACCAGTGCCTACCTTATAGACTGCAAGTCCTAAGTCATCTCTTAAAATGCGTGACATGGTTCTAGCTGCTATCCTTATTTCCCAAGATAAAAACTTTTGCTTTCGGACAGGACTTCTTCGAATTCTTTCCTTTACTGCTTTGACCACCTTTTTCGTACGAACACTACGTGGAAGGTCAAATCTTTCTCTGTCATAAACAGAGGAAGTCTCATTGTACCTATTAATAGGCCTGTACACAAACATTTGACGTACACACAACAAGTATATGGAGTTTTAAAAATTGCATTTGCCTCCATACCTACTTTGTGTAACGCAATCACAACGATTCTGTTCTCTTTACCACCCCACTCCATTTGAATATCGCATAATATTATACAATGTATCGGCAAAATGAGAAAACACTATGAGCAATCGTATAAAAATGACGAATTCAAATCCAAATGTAATATTTTTTTATTTTCAATTGTAACAGTATTTATGGCCAGACTAAGTATGATAATTACAGTAATGATACACTATATTTTGATGGCAGTCTTATCTCAGGGTTTGTAAATGGTCCCAAGTGACCATTGTTATTTGTCAACAAATGCAGACACAATTTACCATCGTAAACGACAATAGTCTTCAATAGCACTTATCAATATTGAGTACTGGGTAAAGGTCCAAAGTTGGGACCTATATTGTTGATGAGACTTGTTGTTGTTAAGCATTTGTCACTTGATAATAGCATTGAAGATTTTGAATAAAGCAATATCTCTCAGATGTACCAGGAATGTACCGTGCTATTAATATTACTACATATTTTAAAGAAAATGCCATAATTTCATATTTTACATTCAGAGTTGGCAAATAATATAATTGCTTCCGAATTTTGGAGACGTTTTGCTTTGAGTTGTACCACATGCAAACACAAAATTATTTTCGTAGTATACATTTCATTGTAGCTTTCCATATTTTTCATTACGTATGTTTGCTGGCCTATACAAAATATTAGTCGCTAAAGAGGAAACAAGCAGCTACCAAGTTATGCTCGGCAGCTAAAGATATAGAGTGGAAGTGCCTCTTGGGCACATATCAGTGTAACAGTTTTATGAAAGGTTTAAAAGTTAACTAAAAGGTAAGAATTTTTTGCTTATTAGAAGTTTTACAAACGTTACTGCTGTGAAACATGTTGGAAAGTGCTTGCACATATTGTCATTAAATATTTTTATAATAAACAGACGAATGATTTGCAATCACGAAGGATTTATAAATTGTTTGTATGATATTAGCTGTCCCTTTGTCATTCACTTGTGTAGCTTTGTAAATATAATTATAATAATAATGAGAAAATATATGGTTTTGTTTAACTTAATATGGGTTTTATTGAACATTACCAACTGACCTGCTACAAGTAAATACTTGTAGGCTTTGTGTTCGTAAAGAGTGTTTAAAAGAAAAAGTAAGAAATATAATAAAAAGTCTTATTGTAACAATATATTTGGAATGTATTTTATTCTTTAAAAATATTTATAATTATACATAATTACATGTTTTTTTTTCTTGATTTAAATCTTTACAATTTTACTTCTTTAAGCAACATCTTGAAATAAGAAAACAACACACAAAATTACTTACATTTATAACTAGCTTCATATAAACATACAGTATTATAAAAGCAAATATAAATAAATGCCTTTAAATTGATTATTATTACTTGTATATACAATAATGTAACGTAACTTAAAATTATTTTGGCTAAAATTTATTGCACATAGTAGTATAAATAAATGTATAAATATTACCACTAACACGAACTTTTTCACGCTAACTTGTATAGAAAAATATCATTTTTCGACAACACAAATTACAAATTGCTAATTCATATTCATCTAAAATATTACTTTTTTATAATAAATCATACTAGGTATTTAGCTACAGAGCTATTGTAAAATAATTTTATTTTATCAACGGAGGAGGACAACACACAATATCTGACATGTGGTGATAGGGAATATGCGTATGATTCAAATAATGATATTTTTTTTTATATGTAAAGTCTTTTCCTGTAGATGTGCGTACGTATTAATATTTTTTTGTATAATTTTGTTTTCAATCAGAAAATAATTATTGAAAAGTGAAAAAATTGTGCGGGAAGATTGAATTAGGTGAATCGCACGCCATTGGTCGGCATGAATTGTGACGTCAAATATCATAATAATGTGATTGTCGAAGAGCATTGGAGCATTGCCATTGGTGGTTGTTATGATGCGTGACGTCATGTCAGCGCGGCAAAATGGCGATCGTTTAAAAAGCTGTTATCGGCCTACTAATTTGAAACATTTTTTTTGAACTTAATATTGTTTGTTCAGCGCTGGTATTTTTTTTACATTAATGTAATTATGTAAATTATCATTTAAAAATATAAAAAAAATACATGCATATTCCCTATTGGTGACAGTGCTCACTAGGGACTTATAAATAAATCTGGTGAATGTAGTCACTTGCCTGTAGGTAAGGCATTTATATTTAGATCGTAAAACCCGCCCTGCCGATTTGAAGATCTGACAAGTATTGTATATATTTACAATTTACACATCTACTTATAATAATTACAAGCACCTATGTTTATATCTTACAAACCCTGTAAAACAATTGGTGTTTTGTGTTAATTATATAAATGCTTATAGGTATTATCGATCAAGTAACTGTACTAAATACAACGTCGTTGATGTGTGGGAAATAGTCTAAATAATTGGCTTAATATGTAATCGAGACATCGTCAAGGCCCCTGAACCCACATATGAGACGAACTGATGAACAATTTTAGTAGTAAGAGGTAGTGCCACTATGCATGTAGCTGAATTGGGCCGGCACGACCGGGGAAATACCTCTCGTTTACACCATACCGGCGCGGCGTGAAGTGACATGCGCTGTGTGTATGTAGCCGACAGACCATGGAGTAGGAAGTAGTCATGAAAATGGCGTCGACTGCTCATTTGTCCCCTTATAAGAAAAAAAGTGGGAGAAGTCAAATACTTATTACTGAATGGATTGCTAGCAACTATAACATTAAGATACCGGTGACCCGAGTGTCACAGCGTTAAGACAAGAGGGAGATAAGCGACAAGGATCGCGCAGCGGAGTCGGGAAGTGCAAGTAATTTAAAGGTCGGTGCCGCGGACTGGCTACATATCACCTTTCGCGGCCACGTGACATCACAACAATGTAAGCAAATAATTGAATAATAACTAACCGACAAGTTTAAATACTTTGAGTTCTATTCAACACCAGGCAATCAACTCATAACGTTGTACGGAAAATTTATAAACCTCTTACCAAGCATTTGACAATATGACGCTTATGAAGGCGACGAGAAGAAACTACTCTAACATACAACGAATACACTATACAACACCTTAATTTAGCGAGGTGGATCTTTATCTAAACCTTGCTTGCTAAACATCACATGGCTTTTCAAGATATTTTCTAGTGATAGTCCTTAAAACAATTTAAGCGTAAGCTCTAAATTTGGCACATTACCACAACGTGATATTCGAGGCATTAAGGCTAACAATTACAATTCCATAAGCACTGTAAAGTGCAGTAATATATTGAGCAGATTGCTATAGCTCCAACGGCTAGTAATTCTTTGAAATTTCCGCTGTACTTTTGGTTTGACATGTAATTAGAAAGAAGAAATTATACTTAGATTTCATTTATGTAAAAAATACATTGTCTCAATACAACACTTAAATTGGTATAAGAAACTATTACATAACTAATATCTGTTCAGTATAATTTACATTATACAATATTTATTCTTTATAATAGATTTATTGAACTGTAAAAAAAAATTAATTATAAGGAGAAAGGCGTATCTGTATAGCCTCTATGCGGATGTTTGTGGGCGTCAGTAGTCATGAAAATGGCTCCGGCTGCTCGTTTGCCCTCCTATATAAAAAAAAAAAACTCGGATAGTTCAATCTATTATTATAACTGGAAATAAATATGAAGACCCTAACATACTAATATATATTCTTCCTATACCTATCTAATTATAAAAATATATTACAGTCTATAAGAATATTTCTAGTGTTGGTATGAAGTTATTTCGCTACGCTTATGACGTCTATGCCAAGTACGTCTATAAAAAACTGTGGCGACTGGAGTTTACTTACATTTGAAGACGATTCTGAAGTGAACAGTGCGCGAGACGAGCGGTACGATGTTGTTACGCTCGACTGGTTACTGTTTCACACGATTTCTTCAAGCTGTCTTAAATCGTTTTTTGAGTAGTAAATATATAAGGTATAGAAACACTCAGGCCGACCCAGTCACATGCACACATTCATGAGATCAATTTATGTCAAAACATCATAAGAAATAGTCAGTTCTAGACAAATCTCCGTAGAGGATTCTTAGGGCACCTCTCTCTGAGCACAACTGGAACCAGTGGCTATCTAACTTTGGACAGTTAAAAAATAAAAACCTTTTTAAACTTAATTTTAAAGAACATTCTTCAATATATTTGACTTAAATAATAAACATTATTGGTTAACCTTATTATTATAGAACAAAAAGCATAGATAAGACTAGAGCTGCCATAAGTTATGGACGTAAACTTTGGAGGCCACGTGACAAAACACCAGCTGTCAAATTACTCGTCCATCTACCCGCAAGTTTCAAAATTATAAACTGAGCCTATTATGCTCAGCCTTGTATAAGTGACATTTGAGTACGTATTTTTATAGGTACTAAAATGTCCCTCATACAAAAATTTGTAGTTTCCCTTTAAATTTAAGTTAGTAGTATCCCCTCAAAATCCAAATATAACGCTTCACAGATTCAAGGCTGAGTCACGTGCATACCTAGGCAAAGCAACCGAAAATAGTAAAACTAGTAAAACAATCGAATAAAGTATCTCTATGTAATCAGTATATTACGTTAGCCTATTTAGCCTGTTTATATTATTGCCAGAGTGAAAATCAGTATAATCATTCCTCAACAGCGCCAATCCGCCCCGTGTTGGGCACTAACTACAGTAAATGGACCTATGAACACATTGTTTGTCTAGCGCTAAACTTCTGCTATATGACGTCACAGTTTGCAATACCGTTAAAATTACGTCACTAGTTGCGGGCGGTGCGGTCGGGGAAATAAAATATTTCTAGGCTAAGTAGGCAACTACATGAATGGAAATTTATTTAAAAAAATAAATAATATGAGAGGCTAGACGTCTTACCCACTGAGGTTTTGTAAAAGTATAGCAATTTTGTGAAATAGGCACAAAGCTTAAAATAATTTTAAGAATCGGGTATTGGTATTAAAAAGTTGAAGTAAAATCGATCCCCTCTCTTTGTGGTTTTTGCGTTCCGAAAAAATCAGTAGATAGTGGCGCAGCTTTAGGTGTGGGTGAAGCTCGCAAACGGAGGAAAATATTTTCGTCGCAGTACGATAATTAACTAGAACTGGGTTTGTACCTAGATTTATCATTTTGAGTATTAAGCATACGTACAATGTTACAAGCCATGTACATTGTACAGCATCAGTGTCATATAATAACTGATTACCTAGACAGTACCACAGTCCACACACAGCCTTTAGCGTGTTCCAAGCACGAGCACGCACAAGTACGCACGAGCACGCATAAGTACGCACGAGCATACACAAGTACGCACGAACACGCACAAGAACGCACGAGCACGCACAAGAACGCACGAGAACGCACAAGAACGCACGAGCACGCACATGTGCGCACGAGCACGCTCACGCAAGCGTCTAGCTGCAGAGACAGCTGTCGTTGGCCGGCGCCTGCCGCCGCTGCCGGTGCAGCGACACCGCGCGAGGCCCGCGCTCTCCCTGCGAAATTTATTTATTTATTACAAAGAAACAAAATAAAATTTTATAACTATGTAGATAAATACAGCATATTATTAATTATCGTCATTGTCATAATTTTCAATTATTTCCTGTGTTCCTGACTAATTAGGTACCTTCCTAGGTTATCGTATCCTACATCTTTCTTTCGAATAGCGTATATAAATAGCGTCATTGCTTTTTAGCTGAGCAACAAACTTGGTTGCATATCTTTTATACAGAACTTGCAAATTGTGTATTAAGTGTGTTTCAACGCCATGATTGAATTTTGAACGTGTGTTGCTAAATATCCACATTAGCATCCAATTATTTGGCATCGCCGTGTTTCCGTCTGACCTAATCTCTTGTATTCAAAAGCACCTGCTTTCCCAGTCCAACATACTTGATTAATTAATATGTCACCAACATGTCACAACACTATCCTCACATGTATAACACAGGTTCACTGACCTCCACGCTGATGACTCGGAGCGGCTGCTTGGAGTAAAGCTTATGCGCCAGCGTCATGAATATCGACTCCACGTTGTCGCATTCCGACTCGAGCAAAGCGGACGTCTCGAACAACTGCGAATTGAGTAAGAGGTAGTGCCACGCTGCATGCACATGCAACGAGTCGGGGCGTCACGACCGGGTAGATACCTCTCGCTTACACTACCGGTGTAATGTGACAGCAGTGTTGTCACGTTTCGTACGGTGTGTAATCCGTTGACCAATGGAGGTGGAAGGAGGAAAAACGCATCTGTATAACCTCTATGGGCGTCGGTAGCCATGAAAATAGCTCCGACTGCTCGTTTGTCTACTTATACTTTAAAAAAGTGTAAAACCCTATGCGGATGTCCATGGGCGTCGGTAATCATGAAAATGGTTACGACTGCTCGTTTGCGCCGTATATGGTCACCACACATATCAACTCGGAAAGGGAACGTAGCCGTATCGCCTTAGCTTTTCGAGGCGAGGCGATTACGTTACGTTTCCCATTAGTGTGCGTTGCAGTATGGAGTTTCATACAAAGAATACTGAACGGCTTGAGGTAATATGTGTATTAACAAAATACCTATAAATGTTTTAGAGCTACCGCCTACAAAATTTAAAAATTTAACAAAAAAGTCATTGATAAAGAAAGCCTACTATTTTGTCAATTTTGGCTGATAAGGATGTGTGGCTGTAGTATGCTGGGTTTCTCGCAGGGCATTCAGCTATGCTTAATTTGTGTAGATCATTGTATTGACGTTTTGAAGGAGCTTGTAATGGGCCTATTCGAATAAAGATAATTTTGATTTGATTTGAATACGGCTACGATCCCTTTCCGAGTTGATATGATATGTGTGCGGCAGTGGTGTTACTATACCGCTCGAGGCCGGTGGCAAATTCATCAAATGGGGCCCATTTGCCTAAATTAAGAAGCTTTTATTTACTAAATGTGTAATTATAAATGTTGAGAGTTGGGATTTTTCTCTGACCAGGGGCCCCTTCCGGTTGGGGGGCGTGGCATTTTGCCGACTTGCTTGTTACTCCACTGGTGTGATACATGTGTGATACACAATACGCACCGGCATGCCGTACTTGTCGGCCAGCCGCTGCGCGTAGGTCGTGGCGAGCCGGCTCTCGGCGGTGCCGCAGTCGCACTTGTTCCCCACCAGCACGCGGGGGGCACCCGTCAGCCCGTGGGACTCCACCTCGGCCATCCAGCTCGCTATCGACTGCGGTTCAAATTGATATTAATTGAAAATGCGAATCTGTTTGATTGTTTGTCCTTCTTTCACATCAAATCGGATCAACGGATCGATGTTATATGTAGTATGGAGATAGCTGAAGGAATGAAGAGTGCCGCTTTCTTTTTATTGCGAAAAACCACGCGAGAGAAGCCGCGGGTAACAGCTAGTAAATATTATATTAGCTGCGCTCCGCGGTTTCACCCGCGTAAGTTTCGATCCCGTGGAAATGTAGATGAAAAGTAGATGTTGGTGGATTCTCAGATTTAGACAATACATAGGACAATATATAGAGATTTGATGACCGGCTGTGGTAACAAAGCTCGGGTAAACGGAGCATGTAGCACCAGAGATTGCAAATTCGATCCTGTCAAGGTCAGGTCTTGTATTTATTTCTGTAGTAAAAATTTTACACATATGAAACTTAATAAATTTATAAAGTAAATTGAATATATTTTGTTGTCAAGTACCCGAAACACAAGCCCTTACTGGTACCTTAGCACAGGGCTAACCTAAGGATAGTGTCGTGTAAAGTCCAAAGATATAATTGTAATACTAGCTATTAACCTGTATTTTATAAGCCATATTTTTTTTTAATTAAAAAGTATCCACCTGCTTTACCAATAAGCACGTGTTTATAGTTCCATAATGATTGGTTGAGTAGTTTTCGTGTTAAAGCATAATAAACAAACTTACATTCACATTTACAATATTGGTAGGGATAAGCCGATTTTTCTCCCATTGATTATATTATTGGTCAATAGCTGCACCTAAAAGTTGGCTATGATCTCGTTTTGAAGAGCCAATAATGAATAAAATAATACTTCAAAATAAAGTTAGTAAAATAAATTAAATAAAGAAATTTGTTACAGTCTAGTAACTAACAACTGAACAAATATGTATTGTATAACATAAAAAATATCAAAACTGTTGTCTGTAGAACCACAACGCAAGTTTTTTTAACCATTTATATGTCATTACCAATAAAGTTTTATGGAATTGATGAGTGAGTCTACAGTATTATTGGATGATCCACAATGAAGACCTCCACACAGCCTATTCGTAAAGCCCGAAAAAATTTGTAAAGTGAAAGCAATCTTTTTCTATACTGAAGAAGCTGAAGAGTTTGGTTTTTTGTTTGATTGAATATGCTAATCTCTGGAACTACTGGTCCGATTTGCATTTCTTTCAGTGTTAGTTAGAGAGGCTATACACTAAAAAACAGATTTATGTAAACGAAGTTACGGGCATCCGCTAGTATAATATAAAACAGCAAGAATTACAACTGTGAAAGTGTGGGTAGACAATGTTAGTAGCGGGGGCATAATAGTTTGGGCATTGGCAAGTAGCCTGCATTCCAGAATATGGACTGACCGTTACTTTGTAGTCAGATGCATTAATATACTTACTGTAAATGTTGACTCGTATTAACTTACATGAAAGGTTTCAGGCTTAGTTACATCATAGACAATGACAACGGCATGAACATTCCTGTAATAGTGTTGCACCATGGATTTCCGGAACCTCTCTTGGCCTGCCGTGTCCCACAATTGCAACTGGAACATGTTTACAAAGTGTTTAAATCCATTTCATGGCAAATAAAATAATAGGAAGGGTCCAATACTTTTTCTTGTGTCTACTTACAATTTTACTAATATTAATCAGACTATTCAGGGTGAAAATTATTCTAATCAACTCAGTAAGAGGTAGTGCCATGCTGCATTTTGCAGAATTGGGACAGTATGACCTGAAAGGTTCCTCTCCCTAGCACAACACCAGCTTAAATTGACAGTTGTGCTGTCTCAGCTGTGCTGTAATGTTTGTATGTGGGTAAGCATGAAAAAATCCTCGGGAGAAACCACATGCTTAGTAGTAGTCTTCTGTATAAGAGAACAGAATCATACAAGTAATTCAATATTACATTTAAGATCTACAGAAGGGATTTGTATTTAGCACTGAAAACAAATCCAAAACGGTGTTCTTGTTTATATTTTTTTTAGATTACCTTTATGTCCTCATCACGAATACGAATAGTTCTTTCACGAAAATCTACACCGATTGTAGCCTCAGATTTATCCAAGAATTGTCCTTCGCAAAATCTAAATGTGAGACATGTTTTCCCAACTCCCGAATCACCTAGGACTATAATTTTAAAAACTTTCTTTTGTTTAAGACCGGGAATCTCATTTGTAGAATCAGACATGGTCGCAGTAATAAAAATCCCCGATTATAATATTATTTATGACTATTTAACGTATGAAGTCGAAAACATCAATATTTTTATTGATAAAAAATGTCATAGAAGTCAAATGTCAATGTCAAAACTGACCTTTTTTTTTTTGATTCGTAGTTTCGGACAGGCTAAGATCATAACATCATAAGACCATACCGCCTCTTCTTCAGTCAATCTGACTCCCATTTACACGGCACAATTTGAAGATGTTGACTGTAAACAGAGATGTAGACACTGGAGTATTGCCTCAATAATAAATTATATTATTAAAGTAGTAACATTAAAATATTTATTGTATTTGAGCATTAATGAAAGTATTATTTTCATTTTAAATTTTCAGTTTAAAAGTACAGTTTCAAAGACTTGCATTGTAATGTGATCTAAGAACGAAAGAAATATGTGAAATTGGGGTTTCCCTGTATTTTATCAGAAACAATCTAATTGTACAAACATATTTAAGTGCAGCAGCTGCTGTTTTGATAAATGTTCGGTGAAGTTTTATAAAACCAAGATTTGGTTTTTTGATATAGCAATACTAGTTAGTTTTCGGAAATGTCGAGTGACGAGAGACGGTTTCCATCAGAACTGTGGCTTTAAAAATTGATAAATTACATAAAATCCTAGATATTCGTAACATTCATAATTTGTAACAAATATTTTGATAATTCCTATTAGACGCAACAATTAGATGTCTAAGTAAAACGGGCTATAACCTCTGAATATCGTCGATTGTAATAATTGCTCCCTGTAACTAGTTAAATTAAACGAGATTGTGATCTTTGAAAGTATTGTTTATATTCATTTACATCACAAGTGCAATTCGTGCCGCGAGTGTATATAAGATGTAAAGTGAGATACAATGTGAGATTTAAAAAAATGTGTTTTATTCTGTGTAATTCAATTACAAAGTGTCTTTGTGGTGTTTGTCGAATGTTGCGGTAGGATTGCAATGAGCAGACTCGTGGACTACTTCGTCATAGTGGGCTTTGACCACGAGAAAGAAAGTAAGTTACTATTTAACATATCAATGAGACTATGTTACTTTACTAGTGGATCAAAAATAACATTAGTATTACAAGTACAGACTTAGACAGATAATCGGGTACTTCTTGTTTTATTTATATCTACTACTTTAAATCCACAGTTTGTATAAAGTTAAACAAATGTCGAACACAATAGTATATACTGCCTAACATTAATGTATATTATTAGCCTGATATTATCACCTGTTGAATATTAGTAGTTTTGAAATTCTGAAAAAAAATCAACTATAAATGGTTAAAATGGTATGCATATAAGGTTGACCTTTCAAATCAAAGTAGTAGTACACATAAAACCATTAATATTCAATAAAATGAGACTAGGTGTGACGTACACGGTTATCGAAAATTAGTAAGTAGGCCTTTGGATAGAGCTTTAAAAAGATTGGACACTCTAAAAACCAAACTATTTGACACACATGCATGATCATATTAGCTGCTAGAGTGGTTTAAATTAATAATAATAGTTCAAAGCTGAAGTTTCTTTAAAGTTATTTGTTCCTCCAAGACAACTCAATATTGTGAAGACCTATAATAACAAAAATAAATATTTATATCAGATCAGACTATGGGGGACTAGAGAGCAGCTTTCTCCTATTACTGTATAAAAATATGCTGGTTCATCAGAGACCCCTGACACCACTTCTGGACAGCACATAATCAAAACTAGTTTGAGACTTTTGCATTTGTTACACATATTGTAGTCACTGGTACCTGGTTCCGAGTCTCAGTCGGCTCAGGACCATGGCTGGTGTAACCTTTCGAAACAAGGAGCAAAGGCTATATTTTAGCTAGTATCTTTAATATCTTATCATGTAAAACCGGTAAAGTAACTAGGTACATAATCAATACACTTAATTCTAATAAGAAATTAATAACTTTAATATTTATTTCCACCTGTGACCTTCTTTTATTATGTAATCAATGTAAAGTTCAAAAATAAATAATTCTACAATCCAAGCAAAAACTTTTTGTAGAATTTCATTCTATATATTTAAAGACATATTAATAATAAGTACCATATAGGGTTGTACAGAATGTAATTTTGTTTTTACTTGAAAGCTGATTTAATTCAAGTATTAGAAACTAATTTCACACTTTTGACACACACAGACTCATAAGTTTGAAGAGTAGATATAACAAGAATAGTGTAAGAAAAAAAATTGGATCTGTACTGTTTTTGGTGCCTTTTAATAATGATCAATAAGAAGCATTATTGTGGTATGTTAATTATTTGCAAATTAATCTATTTTGGTCAATGGCTTTTTCAAAATCTAATTTAAGTAATGTATATAATATATTGAAGAGATATATTTTCATATCAAATGACATAATGTATCTTAAAAATATATGTTTAATTATTGATACTCATAGAATCTATTGAGATTCCATCAATATTTAAGTATATGTTTTTAATTATTAGTAAGTGAAGGAAAATAAGTTTATTATTATAATTACATTTCTGTATAGCTTATTACTTAATAACTGCGATGCCGAACACGTGGTCACGGCCTTGTTTTGAAGCATCTTAGAATGCTCGCGGTACCATAGTGATTAAGGAATGACCAGAAAACAATAAAAAGAAAATAATAAATATCTTTTGTGAACTTACATAAATATAAACAATTTTATCATCTAGAGTGACAGGGAGGATTTTTAATTAAAGAAATTTATAACTGCTATAAATATAACAAAACCTTAATCAGTCTACTGTTCCACAAATGTTTAATAATTAGAGCAATAGGTATGATTAATTACTCAAAACTTCTTGCTTGGTTACTGTACGTTTGAATATTATTAGAGCCTGTCTTGAATATTGGAAATTTATGTTGATGCTTGCTATAGATAAACACCTTCATTAGATACAACTGATTATTAATAAGTAATAATAACTTATAGTAAGAGGTAGTTCCACATTGCATGCTTGCATGCAGTCGAATTGGACCGGCACTTCCGGGGAGGTACCTCTCGCTCACTTGATACAGGCGCAAAGTCGCGTTTCGTGCGGTTTTTGAGTAGCCGGTGGTCCTTCGGGGGGGGTGATGATAGGAGGGAAACGCATTTGCGTAACAATCATGCGAATGTCCATGGGTGTTGGCAGTCATTAAAAAAAACATGAATATAGAAGATATTGCCGTAATACCTCGACTTACACAACCCGACTTATGCAAACCCGGAGTTGCTCGATATTCAAATATGACTTCTTCAACTCATAAAACTACATAATAGTTAAATATTTTTAGCGTGCTTAGTCAAATATGATGTCTTCTATAATCGAAGTTTACCATAAACACATTTGATCCTAATTAAAAATTTAATATTATATTGTAGTGTTCTGAATTTAATATTATATATACTTACATACCCCAGTCTGTACAAGTTCTTATATTGGGAAGGCTCGGTCCTACCTACTGCGTAACTTGGGAATATTACTTTTAAATGAGCCCCACACCTCTCTATACACCAACCGCATTGCAGCTAAATTGGGCTGCAACAACCAGGGAGGGACCTCATGATCCCAAAAGACAGGTAAGAGTTGACCCCTATGCTATATTGTTTAGTTCGTCCAATGGCCCATTAGGGGTTGGATTGATATTGTTCAACACATCTGCAAAATCATTT
This sequence comes from Calycopis cecrops, assembly GCA_001625245.1. Lineage (NCBI taxonomy): Eukaryota > Metazoa > Arthropoda > Insecta > Lepidoptera > Lycaenidae > Calycopis > Calycopis cecrops. The sequence continues at coordinate 359,830 of LUGF01051446.1, read as the reverse complement.
AAATTTATCATTAACCATTGTGGATATTAATGGGTGTTGGTAGTCACCAAATATCTAAAATCTTTTGTCTGAACTAATATAAAAGCCATATTGAATTTGACCTTGACTACTGTTCAATAATAAGCGGTATGTGAATATACTTTTTCCACGGCCATTGAATGGTATGGAAGCAAAAACATATGATTGTTGTTTTTTATAGCTCCATGACTAACACAAATGAAAATGTAATTTGAAGTATGTTTAGAATGAATATACCAATAGTAATAGGAGCTTTTTATTGACATGACCTCATGTATTAGTAACCACAGTTATAAATTATAAAATATAAATTATTGATAATATTTTTGATAACATTCTTGGTAATGTTTTAATAGTCCGTCTATGTAGACACTTTTTAAAACTTATAAAGCCAAATACTGCATACAACTACTTAAATTTTTTTTTCAGGCCATTTTTAACTACTTACTTTAAATCTGAAACCCATAAAAGATACCCATTGGTTAACACGACCGAATTGCTCTTCTACAATTGATAAAAATGTTTATCATCAGGCTTTGTCCAGACGTACAATCAGATCCAGCAAGTGAGCTGCTTTTTGACGACAATGTATTGCTGGGTCTACTTTAGAGGTAGTGTATTTTTTGAGAACTAAATGATGATCGAATATTCGTCGCGTCATAGTCGCATTTTAACAAGTTGACGGAACCAGTTGTTTATTTACATATTTCGGCCTTGGCAAAATGCATGACCTTGTTTTTTAATATCATTATTTAGATTTTAGTATGATAAATCTTACGTTTTATATTTACTGAATAAAGAGCACAGATATAATACTTTTTAACAAAATATTTCTGACACTGAGCATTATAAAAGAACCGATGATTTAATAGCTTACTCATACAATAACGTTAGATTGGTCACGCTACAAACACTGACTGTTCTTTGTACTGGATGAACTTTCAACTTGTTGATGTGTGTAGCTGGAATTAGCTCGCTCGCGTAATACCTTAAAGTGATAGCTGCGCTGTCGGGTTTTGTACGGTATTTTTATCCAAACACCCCATTACTTAGTGAGTCATTTCATCTACCATCCGTGTGATCGCCGAGGCGGATCCGGGTAGAGGTTAGGTGGGCTGCAACCCCGGGCCCCGTAAGGATTTTAAGATTTTTAAGATCTTTAGGGCTTTTAGATCATTTTTGGACCCATACAAGGGCCCCATCTCAACCACAAGATCTCTAAGCCGCCGGATCTTAATTCGGCACTGGAGACGGTCGAAGTTAGATGTGAGCTAGGGGATCAGCTGTCTTATCGTTCATTGCTAGACGTGCAGAGCGGACCGATAAAGACTGACTGCAATATGGATGTGTCACAAGTTTTCACTATTCACAATAGCGATCGTTTTAGCATTTGTAAATGCGTAGGTGGGCAGTTCACAGCAGCAACCTATTTACACTTTACTTGCGTATTTTTATCAAGAATTGGGTGTGATGCTATAAAAAAACCTGATCTATTTAAATCTTATACTTTTAAATTTTATGTTTCGTATCATGTCTCGAAATATTTGTTCCCTCGCAAATACGAGGATATATTCTATTATCTTTGACTATTCTTTTCCACTTCCTGCCCACAGCTCTGCGAATGTCGTCGCTCCATCTAGTCATGGGACGTCCTACACTACGTTTGCCGGTACGCGGCCTCCACTCTGGAATCGAGACAAGTCGCGACACAATACCAATACCTACTAGTCACGTCTCGAGGGAAATATCCTTCAGTGACTACGAGTCTATTTTATCCGCGTATTCGCTAGGAGACAAAGGTCTCGAGACATGTTGTGTGACATCAATATACTTGTCTCGGGAATGTCTCGCATAATGTTTGGAAACGAGGGACATTCCCTTAGTGAATAGGGACCTATAAATTATAATGTATGACATGGGTCTTGACAAGACACTGCTAGTTCACACAGTTGCACAGTTCAAACGTCTCAAGCGGTAAATGGATCGCCAAACTTAAATTAAAACTAAAGTCGTAAAATATGCTAATCTGTCCATAAAATAGTAAAATGATTTCTTAACTTAAATACTTATGTACCTATAGGTAAGACTTTTGTACGTGGTTTTTAAAGATCTTCAATAACGATACTGAAATTGTAAGAAGCAACTTTTAATCTGACATGAATGCGAAAGATATCCTAAAAGAAAATAAATAGAGAAACGTAATCTTATTCGGTCCGGAAACACGGTACGTTCAAGTTTTCGGCTAAAATGTTTATTCGACATGCAATGTTATGTTAATAGCCTGAAAATTGAAATATTCTGTGTTCCCGATACGCTTTATTAGTTACTTAAATGAAATGTATACATAAAGAACAATGGTAAAAGTTATTGCCGTAGATGGAGTCCAAATTGATGCAGTGGCTGAAGCTCGTAACTTAGGTCTATTAATAGATGAAAATTTGCGATTTGGGAAGCACGTGGCGAAGATCGTACGTAATTGTTTCTATCGTCTTAAAGTTCTATATCGCCTAAGGAACTCGTTGAGTGAAGAGCTTCGAATAAGACTGTGTGAAACTCTCGTACTTTCTCAATTTAACTACGTTGATTTAGTAATCGGACCACGACTGCTAGAGCGTACAAAAAGATCTATTCAGCGTGTACAAAATGCATGTGCACGTTACTGTTTTAAAATACCGCGACGAGATCACGTCACTCCTTTTATAAACCAAGCTTCGTTACTAAAAATGGAGAACCGTTCCCGTCTACATCTTGCGACTATGCTGTTTGGGATTGTTAAGCATGGTGTACCTGTTTACCTATATAACAAGTTGAACTGGACAAGAGATACTAACACTACGCATCGCACTCGAGCCACTGATTGTACATTATGCATGCCTATACACCGCACGGCAGCATTTAGGGGTTGCTTTAAATACGCAGCAACTAAATGCTGGAACAATCTCTCCCCTCCGCTACGTAACCTTAGCACGAAACAGAATTTTAAGTTCCATTATAAAAAGTATTTATTACATGTACAGAATAATACGTAATTTTATCTCTATTATATCATACCTACCTATATCATATACCTATATCGTTACCTATATCATATATATTATTATTATTACTTAATTTATTCTATATTTTATTTATGTTTACATTGTGTCTCTGTGTGTGTGTATGTGTGTGTTTTTTGTTTATTTCGCTATTAAAATGTGTATTAAATGGTGGATCTGAGGATACATGTTGTAGATTTTTTTTTTGTGTAATCACTGTTCTTTTTCTCTTTTTGTTTCTTTTTGTCTCATGGTTTGTTTGCCGCCTAAGCGAAAAGAAATTATTATTTATTTGGTAGGCCTGAAAATCAGTGTTAGGTATGCTCCTAACGTTTACTGAGGTCATACCTTTTTGTGAGATACACTGCTACCTAAAATATTAAGTTAATTCTGTGTTTTTTTTCACTTTTATTGTCCTGCTTTTTTTTTTGTTATCTTTATGTATTCTTTGTTCTTTTTTTGTGTACGGTAGTATAAGGCTCTCACAAATAATAAATAAAATCTTATCCCACCAAAATCTGAGCGACTTCCAGATCCATTTCCAAAATCTTATCCCACCAAAATTTGAATTACTTATAAATGAAAATAATGAATGATCAGAGTTTTTTAATACCAGCGGACAATTTATTTTGATCATTTTTCACATTGATTCTTGCCATAATTGAAAATATCTTGCAACTCGATCTTAAATACTTAGTAATCGTCAAATCGAGAGAATAAAGAAACGTATTATATTTTTTAATGATTATAAATATCTTATTTTCCTGAAGTACCTAAGCATTATTGATACATATTAGTGATTTGGGATGGGGATTTTGAACTTTATCTGTTATTATTTGACCTAAATCACTTGCCAAAAATATTGTTTGCTTTTTAGCAATTATATTTACAATTGATCCTTCTTTCTGTACATGGCAATTTGAAATGGGATAATCTAATGTAGGGAAGTTTGTCATTGTTCTTTGTGCGTCATAGTACTATCTATTGTTTCCGTAATTTAATAACAAATATTTACTATTAAACGAGTATCAAACTATCACAACGTACTTTTATTTCTTCTTGTAATACTTAGACCTTTAAGAAACTTTAACGACCTTCAAGAAAAGGGTTTATTTTTCTTTAAAAGGCCGGCAACGCATGCGGATGTCTGTTGGCGCCGGTGATCACTTACTATCACGTGACTAGTCTGCCCGTTTGTCCCCTATATTATGAAAAAAATACTCCGTATACGTAATTTTAAGTGAGCTAGTAAAGATCCAAAATTGTAGTATTTTTTTTTATGATATAACATCTGCCCCATAAAGAACTTGTCTCGCCTCTTAAATATGCGAGCTCCAAAACGTACTCTTATGCGGTTATGATATAATGCGATTGCTGTTTATTATGCAATGTATATCTTGAATTTAAATTTAGAAAATTGATGCTGTTTCACTTTTTATATACAGCTTACACTAGATCGGCGTAAAGTGACAGCTGTGCGGTGTGTAAGTAGCCGGTGGCCTTGGAGGTGGGAGGAGAAAGAAGGGCAGCGAACCAGTATAGCCGCTATGCGGATGTCTATGGGCGTCGGTAGTCATCAAAATGGATCCGACTGCACGTTTCCCGCCCAATACCATAAAAAAACAGAATAACAATTTAACACGTGGTGGTGAGCAATTGAGGATTACACTCGTTAACGAACGCAATATAATAACGGTTACAACGTTGTAGGAGGTAGTGCCACACTGCATGCTTGTTGCATGCAGCCGAAGTGGGCCGGCACGACCGGGGAGGTACCACTCGTTTACACGTCACTGGCGTAAAATGACAGCTGTGCTGTCGCGTTTCATGTGGTGTACACACCATACGAAACTCGTATACCTCGTATAACTCGTATATCTCTATTTCACGTCTATGGACGTCGGTAGTCATGAAAATGTCTCCTACTGCTCGTTTGCCTCCTGTATCATAAAAAAGGACAAATAAACCGAATGCCTTCTGCGACTTTATTGATAATTAATTTTGTTGCGTTCCACTGCCAATCGGGCGGAAAATTAATTTTAAACGATTACCCAGAGCCCGATATGCAAAATTTTTGTGCGGAAATAGGAGATATTTCAAGAAGAGACGTTCTACAATAAGTTGACGAGAATTATGGGATTATTGTTCCACTGATTTGCGTACAGGTGCAAGGATGCAGTTAGTACTTTATTCTGACTTCTCCAGAAATAAATTAATAATAATAATGTCGCACTAGCCGAAGTCGTCGATTCGGGCGGCCTATCTATAGATCACAGGTTCCCAAACTTTTTCGTCTAACGCCACTTTGAAAATCAGTTACTTCGCCCCCTTATTAGTTATACTTATTACACCTTGATATTCAAAGACAATTATGACGTTTCTGGCCCCTTACCGCCCCCCTCTGAGCATCTAGTGCCCACAAGGGGGCGTTATCGCCCACTTTGGGAAAGACTGCATAGATGAACCATCTGCGCAGGACATATTATAGTGCACAAGTATTCGCATTGCATATTGTACAGACAAGTACTCTCTCTATTTCCTCATTTTGCCGGCCGGTGAGAAATCTGGCGAAGGATGTCTTAATGTGTTGCCGTGTAATTTGGGGGGCGTGTACACCGCTAACTTCCTGACTCCGGACTGTTCTCAGAAATTAAAAAAATCCAATAACATGTTCAACCACGGCTGTCGGTGAACATGCTTACCACTAGACCACGAGGCAGTCGAAAACAAAACAATATGAATCGTACTAATATTATAAATGCGAAAGTGTGATTGTTTGTTTGTTTCTTTGTCCTTTTTTCACATCAAATCAGATCAACGGATCGATGTGATATTTAGTATGGAGATAGTTGATGGAACAATTTTTTTGCTACCACTCGAGCGAAGCCGCGTGTAACAGCTAGTTAGAGTAAATTACCCGAGTGTGCACAGATGCGATGGAATTTTCCCATCCTCCCAATAGGCCTATGGGACTCAGGACAAATATGACAGCGAGCGGTATTTCCCCGGTGGTGCCGACTCGCCGGTAATGCAGCAAGAACCTCTTATAAACATTCAACAAAAATATCCTACATTTCTTTGAAAAAATGTTGTCGTGACGTGCAATTATAATAATTTGTGCATGTTTAAGCATGAAAGTTGCAGCAAGAGACTCTAACGTTGCAACAATAGAGGTAGTTAGTTGTGTGAATGTTCTGGTTATAATTAACCGTTGTTTACTTGTTATGACGGCCTTGACCCCGACGTGAAAATGTGTGTTTTATGACGTGACGTATTCATTATATTCCGTGGCGTAGTCACTTCTTTGTTTATTGTTGTAATTTCATGTTGTACGTTCTCACGGAGTTTAGAACTGTTACTGTATAATGTACATATTAATAGACTAGATGACTAATATAAGTATATTGTTGTACGTTATGTTGGAATAAGAAACGTATATTGGTCATGAAGTTTCGGAGATTAGTCCGGACAAATATCGTGAAATGAGATTTTTATATAAGGTTTTATATTATTATCAAATAGGATTTGCAAGATTCTCTTTTCAAGAGGGCGACCGATCTCTCCAAAACTGCACTAGCATCATTTGACGCAATTTTATGTGAGTGAAAGTTATATCGCGCGCCGGCTGGCGCAGTATAGCTCGGGTAAATGAGCACGTTGCGTCAGGGTCGCGGGTTTGAATCGCACCTAGGTCATGGTTTATCTATGTATTTATACATATAGTAAAAATTTTAATTTATAAAAAGTATTAAATATATTTCCGTTGTCTAGTATTTACTTGTACCTTGCCTTGCGGTAGTGGATCGGTATCATACCGGTACCAGCACCACAGATATTATCTCCCCGTCGTCTGCAAGAAAAAATGGCAGTCACAAAAATGAGATAAAAATGTTTTGTTACAGGAGGCGGTCTCAGTAACGGCGTCATACTCCAGAGATTCCCCGAGAAGAACTGGGACGATACACCTTTCCACGAGGGCATTGAATGGGTATGTATCTAAACATCCATAAAGTATGTGTTACGTGTAAGTGGATAGACGAGCCAGTGGTGATAATTATTAAAAAAGAATTTGCACGAACAATTTGGCAATTCTGAAAACCACAGCAACAGTTCTCACCTATTTTCTTTTTATTTTTACGTTCTGCCAACCTGAACAACGTTTCTTACTAAAACAACACCCTGTTGTTCGTCAGTTCTGCCAACCCCAACGATGTTCGACAGTTCTGACAGTCGCAAAGTCGGGTCTCACTAGAGGTTTTGCTCGATAGTTCTGCCAACCGCAAGGAAAATTGTCACTTACGGTTTTGCACGACAGTTCTGCCAGCCGCAAGGTCGGTTCCCACTAGAGGTTTTGCTCGACAGTTCTGCCAGCCGTAAGGTCGGTTCTCATTAAAGGGTTTTGCTCGATAGTTCTGCCAACTGCAACGCCATTTCTCACTAGAGGTTTTGCCCGACAGTTCTGCCAACCGCAAGGATGGGCGCTGTCGACGGAGCGGTCGGAGCCGCGGTTCTATGTTTCGGTGCTGACGGACGTGGACGCCAACAAGCACTACTGCGCCTGCCTCTGCTTCAACGAGACCGTCGCCATCACGCCCACCAAGCCGGCGGACGAGGTCAGTACACACATGCACTGCCTACAACTTCTTGTTGCTTCAGGTCTCTTTGCATAGCAACTTCACGTTGATTTTATGAAAATTGTAGCGACATTGATCTTGTTCACTTCTAAATATCTGTAGGTACATACAGCTTGCACGTATTCAAGAACAAAAGACATCAGACCGTCATAGGAACTACTGATAGTAGCAATATGTATGACAGTCGGTCTGTATGTAAAAACTTTAAACTATCAATAACAATGCCCTGTATTTAGTAGCACAGAATTATCGTAGCTCCACATTGCTGCCGCTAAAGAACAAGAAAGAAGTCATTCTTCATATGAAACGATTTGAATTCAGAGGCAATACTCATTCTTCACGTTTAGACTACAAAAAGAACTAAAGCACTGGAGGCACCCATTACCCTCTTACGTAAGCGGTGACCGTCCTTCTGACCCAGTGGATAGAAACAACTAATAAATATCGTGAAATACCTGTCGCGTGCCCTGTGTTTGATATCTCGATCTAAAGTATGGCAACCTTAATTAGATTCTGATGAATCGTTATCTCAGCATCGATAAATCAACATAATTTAATTGAAATCGATTCCGTGTTTCACGAAGATCGGATTGTAGGTACGTGACTTTCGGTCAATACAATTTATAGGGTACGTTTGGGTGGCCGTATGTGCGTTTTTAACGGGACAGTCTCGTTTTTAGGCTCACTGTTTCCGTGTATCTAAAAAATTTGGAGAAACAACAAACAACAACAATAACATAATATATTGATAAACTAGCTGCGCCCCGAGGTTTCACCTGCGTAAATTTCGATATCGTGGAAAATCATCCCATGGCATCCTATAGGAACATTTTTTCGGGATAAAAACTATCCTATGTGTTAATCTAAGGGTGTTTCCATGACAAAATGATACCGCGTGTGAAAAAAAATATATTCTCCTATAACTTTGATTCTATGTCATTTCGACAGAAAACATTCCAAACTACGACGTATACATATTTTTTTTTTTGTTTGAGTAATTATTTTTCAATATTTTTAACAACAAACAATAAACATGGGCTCTTTGGTTTAAGAGGTATTTTTGGACTGGAAATTGGCAACACTGTAAAAAAAAAGTTACTGTAATTTGCCTTGTGTTTTCACATTGTATTTTGAGGTCATATATTCAAGTTTTGATGAGTGTTTTTAAAACTAAAAAATAATGATTTTGTGGACCTTTTTCAAAGCGTTTTCCGTACCGCGTCGTTTATGTAACGCCCGAAACGTAAAATAGACATATTTATGATTTTGTCTTTATTTAGAAATGCTTATATTTTGTCAAAGTGGGACTATGTCATGGATGCTTCAAGTTTACGACTTTGCTCAACGTATGCCAACTTTTTGAAGTGATTTTAGATGATTAAAAATTGTAACACCCGAAACGTTTCGAGTGTTACAGAGTTTTAGGATTGTTTATTTGCTTACTATATAGGCTATTTTATTGCCATTATATGATGTATGTTGCCGGTTATATGAATAATTTCTAATTTTTTGCGATTTATAGCGTGCTTTTGAATATTTTAAAGAAGTTCACCCAGAAATAAAAAACGGCAAATCGTCATTTTTGTACCAGATGAAAATGATATATGCGACGTGCCATATGAGATTATTATTATAACTTTACCACATCCTGCTCTGAAAATTAAAGGAGATCGTACTTATTACGAATTTTCAGATGCTGTGGATGTTTTCGAAAAATAGACAAAATATCGAAAATTTAGCAAAAAAAAAAGATTATTTTATATGATTGTTTTGTTTTCTTTTTCATATTATATAAAAATCTTTATTAAATATGTCATAATTCATGAAAAATGAGCTTTGATTTTGTATGGAGTTTGTACTCGTAACACCCGAAACAAATCTTTCGTAACACCCGAAACAGATTTTTACTTCAATTAAAATAAAAAATACAACTCTTTTAGTGGATTTTGTTTCAGATTAATGTAGCATAGTTCATCATGTATGGTTGTTATTATTTTTATAATTGTTGTCTAAGAAAATTCGGTGAATTTCGCATTTAAGTCGGACTGGTTAGCAAGTAGAGGCAGAATCAAGTAACACCCGAAACGCATACTTTTGGTCTTGTAACTAAATTTTTAATAAGGATTTATTATTTATTACTACATTTATTAGAAATACAATAAAAAACGCTCCGTTTAAGATATAAATGCAAACAAAAAACCTAATAGGGATGTGTTAAAAATACTGTTTTATGAGTTGAACTGTAACACCCGAAACGATGGAATGACCCCTAAGTTACTCTCTATGTGTGTGCCTAACTTCATGCAAATGGGTTCAGCAGTTTTTGCTTGAAGGAGTAACAAACAAACAAACAAACTTTCGCATTTATAATATTAGTAGGATTTCACGTTTGTTTTATTAACTTATTATTTTGCTTACTTTAGTACACAGGGTACTAAATATATACAAATTGCTTGTGACCGAAGTAGGTACGTACTCTACAAATATAACTCGGTGGAGTAAAATAATGAATGTTGATTGTTGACGATAAACGCGCACCACTTAACTCGCGGTACCCCGGCTGACGTGTTGGCGTGCGTCCAGTGCGCTATCATACGTAATAAGACGGTAGATAAGTTATGGAGCTCGTACAAGATTAAAATCAGTGAATACTCACTGCAGAGCCCATCACCGTACTCCCCGATCAGTGCTAGTCAGGGGTGTGGTTGCCATCCGTCCGGGTTTCCCCGGATTTGTCCTAGTTTAGAGGGCGTCCGGGGAGCGTCCGGGCGGGGTTTTATTTGTAGTCCGGATTTAGATTTAATTGATTTGATTTTTTAATGATTGATTTGATTCAAAAAACTAAGACTAAAAATTTCAAGTTTTGAAAGAAACGTTTAAAGTATTTTTTTTAAGTTCGTTATTTAGTTTAAAATAGCATTAAAATAAATAATACATTATTTATTACCATAAAAACTATATTTTATTCTTCTGAGTATCTTAAGAAAAATACTATTTTCTAACGTCCGGGTAGGAAGCTCCGAAATCCGGGGTTCTAATGTGCCTTGTCCTAGTTGACAGATTTTTGAGATGGCAACCCTAGTCAGGGGGGTAGCTCTCGCTCACGTAAGACCGTTGCAAAGTGAAAGCTGTGTCGCGTTTTATTACAGACGTGAGTTTCCGGAGGCCCTTGGATGGGAGGAGAAAGAATGCAACACGTCTGCAAAATGTGTGCAGATGTCGGTCCTAGGTAGTCATCGTATCGTTGGCCCTTTATACTTAGAAAGATCCCGTCCCACCGATGTAGGCCCATGGCAAATAGGTACACGATAACTTGGGACCATGTTGTTGGAGGGGGAATCCCCCCCGCACCTTCCGATCGACCATCCTGTTCGACAGTGTAAAGTTGACTAATTCACTCTTAAGTAAGACAGCAAAGCTTACATTTGAATGCCATACGTCGAGTTGAGTCGGCGTCGAGTCGTTATAATGTGCGAACATCTTACTCTCATTCACCACTCATAATTTAATTGCTGGATATAGGCATCTCTTAAAGTATATTAAGACGGCCGATTCACTCGCACCAGCAATGACATACCTAGATCAGTTCTCAAACTTGTTGTGGGAACATATTTTGCAGACAGATTTTTTTACGAAATCCCAAAATAAAAGAAAAAATTATGTGCATTCTTTGATTTCGATTGGTTCTTTGATTCTTTGAATCAGGACACTGATGGATAGTGATAGGTGTATTTTTTCTCATTCCTATTTATTAATATTCTCCGCGGAACATACTTTGAGTATGGCTGATATAGATTATAGCGGATACAAGTCGGTATAAAATAATACAAGAAAAATACACTAAGTAAAACGGTGGCGGTAAACAAACGGCGGAAGCGCGCCGTAAACTAGTAAATATAGAGCGCGTTCGAGGAACGAGCGGTGCGCGCCCCGTGCACGCCGTATGCGGACTAAATGCGTCCTTTTATAGAACTGCTCATCATCATCACCGGTAAGCTCGCTCAGAATCGGCGATCGGCGATTTCGGTCGCTTTTAGCTGCAGCGGGCTAAAGCGCACACTTAAAAACGTCGAACGGGGCGATTTAGCAAAGCGACTGCGAGTGTTTGAGTCAAATCACACCAAAAGCGCGGCGAAGGGCAGCGAAGCGGAGCGCACTTTCAGTGTCATATGAATTTAAAGTTTATTTTCATTACTATAGTACTTATTATCGAATTCTCGCGACTTCCGCGCGGATTCCAGCGACTGCTCGAGCATTCGCGGGAATCCGCGCATCTCGTTCGAGGTTCTCATGCGATAATAAGCATTATTGTAATTATTATAAAGTTGAAATTCATATGACACATAAACTGCGATCCGTTTCGCTGCCCTTCGCCGCGCTTTTGGTGTGAATTGACCCTAACGTATCGAGCATCGGATGAGTCGCAAAATCGCTCGATTTCGATACCGCGACTGAACGTAGAGTAGCTAGTCGAATCTAGCAGAATCTATACAGTCGCAAAATCTCTCTGCTCTCGCCCTAGAGACGTAAAGAACGCTTTATATGTATAAAAACGCTTGGTTTGGTTAAAACTAATCGAGGAATATCAGCATATTGTTCTTCCATCGTAGGATCATAGGATCCTTATTCAGACATTAGACAATATAGGTAAACGGTATGGTTACGCTGTAGTCAAACCGCGCCAACATGACTACCTCTATTTGAATACAATATCGCCGCTTGAAACGCTACATACTTGATACTACCCCTTTCGTGTCGGCCCGATTCCCGATAAAGCATTAATATTACAAATAATATGCATTAACGCCCAGGGTCGAGCATGGCATGGGCATGGTGACCTCGGGCGCTAGTGATAGGCTACTACACAATATGCATACATATGTATGCAGTTGTGACGTCACGCGTCCTTGACAGAGCGGCCGCGGCGCGTCCGGCGCGCGGCGGTGCGTGGGCGCTTATCAGTGCATCGCAACCGTTGTTTACAGATTATGGTAACCGGGGAGGTACCTCGCGCTCGCCGGTCGGCGTAATTAATAAACGTAAAGGCTTGCGCAGACGTGGGATTTTTATCTGCGGACTTTTTGTCCGCTAAAATAGATCGCTTATAACTATATCGAGTAACGCAAACGACGGATTAAAAGTACGCGCTACTTTGCATACATTTTTGTTCGCTGACAAAAATTCCTCGTCTGAGCAGGCCTTAGGTCGGATTGATATTTTCGACAGCCTCAGAGCACAGGAGGGAAGGCCGTGGGGCAACTTTGTGTTAGCAGTTGCGCGGATGTCTATGGGCGCCGTAATTATAAATGGCCAAGACCGCTGATTTGCTCATTTAGGCTATAAAAAGGTAAAACGACTTATTGACTATGTAAGCCGCCCTTCACCTCCTGCCACGAGAGACTACCTACTGAGAATTCATAGATAGGTATGAGATTAATATTATATTATTACACTAGCGGAAGCTCGCAACTTCGTTTACGTGAATTCGTATCTTTTCCGCCGTAGGGTAAAAAGTAGCCTATAGCCTTCCTCGCCTAACTAATACTGAAAGATTTTTTCAAATCGGACCAGTAGTTCTAGAGATTAGCGCGTTCAAACAAACAAACTCTTCAGCTTTATATTATTAGAATAGATTCAAGAATGTAATAATATAATATTGGGAAATGTGAGTATATTATTTGACCTACCTAGCTGCGCCCCGCGACTTCACACGCTGACAATCCATGCCACCACAGCAATAAACTTTTTTTTTCGGGATAAATATTTTTCTGTTCCCAAGTGACTATATTATCTGTTCCAAATTTCACTCAAGTCTTATTACAGTATTTTGCCTGACAGACTGAGAATCGTAGAATAATGTACTTCCTAAAGTAAGTTGGAGTTAAGTAAGTGGATCTAATGTCCTCTTATCGTTTACATATATAACGACGGGGCCGTTCGGATCACGGCATCTGGCGATGTAACCCGCGCCGGAGATTGGGGCGGAATTGGTTTTTAACGGCAGCAGGCGTGGCGTGCGACTTGCGAGCCAGCGTTTATTACCTCCCTTTCAATCTCGTGCTGGAAACGAGATGCTTTTTAATGCGCAATATTATTTTTTACTTCTGAGATATTTTGTTGTGATTGTTGAAGAATCATCGTCATCATCAGACTATTGCAGTCCACTGTTGGACGGCGGCCTCTCGTATAGCACGCCGCTGGCCTCAAACTTCGGCTAACCTTTCCCACTTCCTGCCCACAGCTTTGCGTATGTCGTCGCTCTACCTAGTCACGGGGCGTCCTACATTACGTTGTTGAAGAATATAATTTTACCAGAGTACTAGCAATGGAAGATCGCGTCTATTGCTAATTCTGAGGTATGGTTTTAGTTACCGCAATATAAGTGTGAAAATCACATCTGTTTCGTTGGGTGCATAATTCATATTATAATAGTTTTGGTATCTATTGGCCCAGTGATCTCATCATTACTTTTTTTTTATTAACTTCTATGCGCATGTATGAGTCATATCTAGGGAATGCAATACCGGGATACCGGGATCCCGAAATACCGGGATCCCGCATGCCATGTGCGGGATTAATCCCGTTCGTAAAATGAGCGGGATCCCGCGCGGGATTTGCGGGATTGCAGAGAAGCGAAAATCATGTATTACGAACGACGATTAGCAGAACTCGAGCATTTTCTGCTGCTGGTCATATAGTTTGTAAGGTCAGGAGCCGTTTAGCAGATGAAACAATCAACACCTGAACGTTTTTAAGAAGTTATTTTCAAAATAATGTTAAGTTTTCTACTTTTCACAATTTTAATTTAAAAATTTTTAGTTTTCTAACTTTCTCAATTTTAAATAAGTAATATATTTATAATAAATGATTATATAATTAGATTTGTTTCATTACGTACCGTCAGAAGTTATAAATTATGCATGAAGTTTTGTTCATGCGGGGGATCCCGCGGGATCGAAAATGTTTAGTCCCGCAAATACCGGTTTATAAATATAGAGAATTTCCTGCGGGATTGCATTCCCTAGTCATATCTAACCTTGTCGCGAGCAGTTTACCAGGATTCTCTCCATTTCTAATAGCAGTCTGAAGTTGGCGGTGTTGGATCTCGGAGAATAAGCCGTCGGTCCTGCGCCTAATTTCTGTCCGGTTGTGTCGGACTGTTGTCCCATCAGAGGCATTGGAGAGTGCACTTGTGTACATACTCTTGTGTCCTGCGCTATTGGCTGGTCTTTATAGAATTAAGAAATGTTGCCGCAGCCAAAATTCGACCATGATGCCTTTTTTGTACAACGATAATGTTGGCTTAATTAGACACGACTTAAAACTGGATTTATATATGTCACCGTAAGATTGTAAAAACCGTAAAATTACAAAATAACTCGGAAAATTGTAAACTGTAAATTTTACAGCTTGCTCCGGGAACATTATAAACTAACGAAAAATAATGTGTTAAATTGTAAATGATTTGTACAGTTCACAATTTTCCGATAGTTTACAATCTTCCGAGTTATTTTGTAATTTTACGGTTTTTACAATCTTACGGTGACATATACATATATAAAACTCAAAGGTGACACAGTCATCTATCAACGCACAGCCCAAACCACTGGACGGATCAAGCTGTTTGGCATCCAGGTAGATGTTACGACGTAGGCATCCGCTAAGAAAGGACTTTTAGAAATTCAACCACTAAGGGGGTGAAATAGGGTGTTGAAGTTTATATGGATTTCTTAGAAAATAAACGCGGGTGAAACCGCGGGCACAGCTTATATAAGACTTCCATTGGCAGCGGAAATATTTTTTACCTAACTTGAATAAGTTGTGAGAACCGACGTGCTATTTCTGCACGGTATGCAATGGCACTGCAAGGACAACGCAACACGGTTTCGATAGTCCAGTGATCCACCGGGGTATCGAAAAAAAGGCAACGCAAGTGCATATAAAATATTCTCTGCTTCTACGTTTCTTGATAGAGGCCAAGCTCAGCAGTGGGTACGCAATGACTGATGTTAGTGAAATCTCACGCAACACCGTTATGCCGTCTAATTAAAAGCAGGACGTCAAAAAATACAGATTAAAAATACAGATTAACAGCCGTAAAACAAATTGCTGTTCGATTTAAAATGTCACGTGCGTGTAAACCTGTTGCCATTTACTTGGGCACTGTGTGCTACTTACTATGCTTATAACTAGAGACTACAGGCTCAACCCGTGAATGCTAGTTTTAGATCACAGGTTCCCAATCTTTTTCGTCTAACGTCCACTTTGAAAATCAGTTACTTCGTATCGCCCCCTTATTAGTTATTACACCTTGATATTTAAAGACAATTATGTCGTTTCTGGCCCCTTACCGCCCCCCTCTGAGCATCTAGTGCCCATAAGGGGGCGTTATCGCCCACTTTGGGAAAGACTGTTTTAGAAGGAAATGTAGCTTATGTCAGACCCTATAAGCTCTCAAATCAAAATAGGAGCAGCCGTTCCAGTGAGATTTCAAAAATGGTTATATATATTACTACTATTACATATTCATCTATCAACGCACAGCCCAAACCATTGGACGGGTCGGGCTGAAATTTGCAGGTAGATGTTATAATGTAGGTATCTGCTAAGAAAGTATTTTTAGAAATTCAACCCCTGCGGAGGTGAAATAGGTAGTTTATACGGATTTATTGGAAAATAAACGCTGGTGAAACCGCGGGGCACAGCTAGTTTAGGTATAAGTACGGCAACATTAGCACAATGCACTTAATAAATCTCCATGTTGAAGTAATTTAATTTTATACTGGCAACGCGCTGTTACACACGCGAGTAGGTGGACTGCTCGGCCTAATTTTACATGGCCTATCGAAAATCACTGATAGAATAATTCGAATCGGAACGGTGGTTCCTGTGTTTAGCGCGATCAACCACACAAACATTATCCAGTTTTATGATAGTGAAAATGAAAAAGTTTTTATTTAAAATAGAATTACAGAAATTACTTTGTGAACGTCAACAATTACATCTACCACCGGTTCAACCCTAGCCCTGTCCTGAGAAGAACCGGCGAAGCGAACTCACTATAGTTTGTGCGCTGTAGCATGGTGCGGATGGCAGTTGCCTGTTTGACGTTAACGTCTGTCAAGGTCACATGCCTAGGGATGTGTCATTATTCGACCATGTCGATGCTACATTGACGACCAGGCTGGCGCAGTGGTGTACCACTCGGACTCGGATTAGTGGAGCATGTTGCGGCAGTGGTCGCGGGTTCGAATCCCGCCTTAGTCATGGATGTTTATATACGTGTTATTTAAATTTCTATAATAAAAATCTTAAATATATAAAATTTCTTAAATTTATTAAACATATTAAATATATTTCCTTTGTCTAGTACCCGTAACACTAGTCTTTACGGTACTTAGCACGGGGCTAGACTAACGTGGTGTGTAAAAGTCCACAGATATTTATTATATTTTATTTAATTTTTATTTCAATTCTATCTA
>LUGF01051446.1:319169-333216 GCA_001625245.1 Calycopis cecrops | reverse complement strand
AAATCTAATGCCTTTTTTTCCTGGAGAATCAGGAATTCCGAGGGAGTTGGCAACCCTACTAGGGAGGTACATTTCGCTTACATGATACAGCAAAGATAGATATATGTACCTAATGTCGCGTTTTGTGCGGTACGTGAGTTTTTTCTCATTGGGGAGGACGGAAGTAGTGCAGCAGTCTGCGTAAAAGCTATGCAGTTTACAGAAGCAGGTGTAGTCATTGAAATGTATGTAAAACGTTTGAACGTAACATTCTTGCGGACGATGTGTTCGGGCTGTGATGTGTATGGGCTGTGATCGATAAATACATCATCGATTTGTTTTACGAGCCGGCTAGTGTTGAGCACTTCGATACATTTCGTACGGTATCTGGAAATTTTGTTTATCTGGACTCGAGTGAGATTGTGTATTTTTGAGTACAGTCACGAGCAATAATATAAATACACTTTAGCACCTTGTCATAGTTCGTATTTTTGAAATACCATAATATTGCTTTGACTTGTCAAAGAAAGTTATTGTGACAGGGTACTAAAGTGTATACATATTATTGCTCGTGACTGTACGTATAGTATAGGTATAGGTTGAAACAAGATATTCCGTTTATTTATTTTTATTGAAATTTCTAATAAATATTGTGTATTATGTAATAACTAAAATATGCTATATTCATATAATGAAATAATAATTCTAAGAAAAAATATAAATTAATATAAAAATATAAATTTAAAATTGTTTTAGAATCGATATAAAATTATAGATTTTTATTTAATAAATAGTGCACCAAAATTGACGCAACGTTTATAATTACAAAATTATGGAATCCAATCCATTAGTTTCTGAATTGGCAGCTGCAGAATAAATATCCTTTTTTTCTTATTTGTTTAAAGTTTAAACAAATGTAAGTTGTAAAGTAAAAAATGTACATTTCTAAATTATTTAGACCGTGTAGTACGTACGTCTGCAAATGCCTAGTTTGAGGTATATTTTGCAAGAGTTACAATGTGTTAAAACTTGTATTTTTTATTGACCTATTATGTAGCTATTTTTACTTAATAAAATAGAATAAAAAATGAAACTGCTCAACTTTTATATGTAATATTTTAAAATTGTATGGGATTTTCGCAAAATTAAAAAACTGTTATTATTATAAAAATATATTGATTGTCGTAATAATTTTGACACGTCACTAGTGCTAGGAGCTATTCACCCTGTACTAGCGAGTCAACGACCTATGCTCAAAATGGAACTAGTGATGACGATACATTGATTGATTTTCGATATACATTGTGTAGGTACTCTACATGCACGAAAATATTATATGGAGGCGTTAGCGAACAATGTTTTTATAGTATAGGTAAGGGAGAAATTGAGCCGCCCGAGTCTCTAGAAGATCGGCAGTGCCTATAAACTTGCTATATTTGCAAAATTCGATGCCCTCCTCGGCCCTATAATCGGCCACCTGAAATAAAAACCGCGCGAAATTTGCAACATAGCAATTTTCCGCGCTTTCATGTGAGCGAGAGGTACCTCCCCGGCCGTGTTGGCTCAATTCGTAATTTATCATACAAATTATAATTGGTATTATTCGAATTTAAAAAAAAGGTTATAGTGTTTTAATTTGAACACAGTGTGTCTCTCATATTGACGAATCTAACCAATCATATACTTTACAATACATAAAGCCTTTCAGGATGTAGCAGGGGGCAGGGGGCATAAATATATGTTACATACATACAAAGAAACAAACATACATATATACACGTCGCAATTGGATAAAAGTTGAATGATAAATCAGAGGCCTCAATATATTGGCTATTACTAATAACTTTTAAAATACCTAGGCGTTCTAGGTTATTATCACAATGATGTATAGTAAACTATATTCCTGTGTTTATTACAGGAAAATAAAATAGGGAAGGATGTGTGTGATTTTTATAAAACTACATGAACGTAAATAGGATAGAGTCATAAAACAAGTGTGTGTGTGTGTGTGTGTGTGTGTGTGTGTGTGATCGCCTTTAATAACAATATACTCGGACAATAGGGCAGACCGATGTTTATGATTTTGTGTTTTTTTACACATTTTTCTCATCATGGAGGCAGGGACAATATGCTTTAATATTTCGCAGCAATGGAGGAGTACATTGCACAACATATCCATGGCAATAAATCCCTCTATTATTATAACATTACACCTTTATCACCTTACCTTATTCATGCTGGGTCTGAACTCTCAGAGAGAAGAAAAATAAGAGAAAATTATATAAAATAAATAAAGAATAAGAAAATAAAGAGCGAATAAAAAGAAGCGAACGTCTACAATCTATCGCCCAATATGATTGGAATCTGTAACCCGTACGGTTTTTATATGTTTAAACAAGGTTCAATTGAGGCGGCAGCTTGTCGAGGGGGGCCCCGTCTTATAACGGGTGAGGCATATCCCCGACTTATAATAGACGAGGCCTATTATGTTATTAACCTGTCGAGACGTCCATCTCGAATATTCACACAAGCCTATCGACCGTTTCTTGTAATATCCATCGATGGATACGTCAAAAAAGTACTTTCAGTAGCCGATCGCCCGCATCTTCGTGTACGTGAATAAGTTTTTTTTATTATATATACATATATATTTATTATAATGTAGTCGCTAAGTAAAGTCGCCTTTCTCGCTAAATGGACTAAGTAATACTGAAATAATTTTCAAATCGGGCCAGTAGTTTCAGAGATTAGCGCGTTCAAACAAACAAAATCTCTTCAGCTTTATATTATAAGTATAGAATATAGATACATCCCTAGTTGCGTCCTGCAGTTCTGTCCGCGTAAGTTTCGAATTTCTATTCTTTCATAACGTTGAACTCCAATTTAGAAGTTTGTAAAGTTCTTAGCATATGTCTGGGTCATCAAAGCCCGAATTGAAAATTATTAGCTTGATTGGTCGAATGGTTTCTGTTATGCGTTATATATCAGTCAGTCTGTGAATCAGGATCTCTATATATAAAAAAATCTCATGTCACAATGTTAATTACCATACTCCTCCGAAACGGCTCGACTGATTCTCATTATATTTTGTGTGCCTATTAGGT
The DNA here is from genome assembly GCA_001625245.1 of Calycopis cecrops. Lineage (NCBI taxonomy): Eukaryota > Metazoa > Arthropoda > Insecta > Lepidoptera > Lycaenidae > Calycopis > Calycopis cecrops. The sequence continues at coordinate 330,133 of LUGF01051446.1, read as the reverse complement.
CTGAAAATCGGCTAACATCTATTTTTCATGTCGATATTTCCTCGGGATCGAAACTTACGCGGGTGAAACCGCGGAGCGCAGCTAGTATTTTATATAGTTGTTATATAATAGAGGTTCTAACCTGTTATGATATATTTTTTGGTTTGAACACATCGAGTTTCCGCTCTAGCCCCGATACATTTATGCATGTCCGTCTGAAGCAGTCCGTGCTAACGTTTCTTTAACGGCAGGAAACGCTGCCATTTGCGAGTCTAATGCTCCGCCGATTGGGTTTACATTTTAAGTACAAGGCCCTAGAGTTCAAAATTCACTAGCCGATATTTAATACTGTATACTCCTTTAATAATGTCTATTGGAAATTGTAGAAATTCATGTATGTAATGGACGTATCGTTATTATTGCTAGTTATGTTTCCATTTTATAGGTTTATGTATTACGAATACATTTTGTACTGTTCATTTATTATGGCAAATGGCTGATTTCTCCCTTAATAAATACAGAAAGAACAAAAAAATAAAATAAAAATGAAACTAATTTGCTATTAACATTGACGCTATACAAATAAATATGTATACAGGGTTACTTTTTATTCACTGGCCAAATTTTAAAATTAGGAAGTAAACGTCATTCCAAGGTTGTGTTTTAAATTTTATCGTCTAATTGTAATATTTTGTTAAATAAAAATCGATTTGAAATGGTCCTTAAAAATACCTCAATCGTTGTTCGCAAACGAAATGTATCGACTTCGAGGTCAGTGACGCCGGCCGGTATCAGATGCCACGTAGATACCAAGAAATATGTTTATAGAGACAAAGTAATTATATCTAATTTTTTTTTATTTCACAAATCGAATGTATTATTGATTCTGAATCTAACCTGAAAATTTGGACGGTGACCAAAAAGTAACCCTGTATTTATTTATACGTGCAGTGATTCTATTCCAATAGGACGAATATTTAATGACCAGTAAGGAATGAGACGCAGGACTTAACGTGAGGAGCATATTGTACGTAATAATGAATGTCATTTGTATTAAAAAAGAAATATTTTCGTATAACTACTACATTACCTTCTGCTACGGCGGGCTCAGCTACTCAAAAACCTCTGACCTGATCCATTCTATGTTAGTTGCAATTTCTCGTTCCCGTAACACGTGGAAAACGAGTGGTACATGTTGTCAGCAGATACATTTAAAAGTGGGTAGATAAACGTCATTATTAGGAGTTGTATGTTGGTTAACAATGACATTGTTATCGTCTGAATAGTATTCGTAGCTACAGTAGTAAGATAACGCTTTGTTGGATTTCTCTTCCCTAGTACATCATAAGTTCAGGGCCGCAAAAACGAAAAAAGAAATGACACAGATTGCTTGTGACAACCTTGTCTTAAATGTCAATAAATTAAAAGTTTTGCCGCACACTTATCAACTCGGGAAGGGATCGTAAACACCTCGCCTGTAAAAACGAAGACGATACGATTACGTTACGTTTCATATTCGTGTGCGTTGCAGTATGCAGTTTCATACAAAGAATACTGACCGGCTCGAGGTGATTGTGTTGCGATCCCTTTCCGTGTTGATCAGTGTGCGGCGACCATAATGCTGTTCCTAATGCTAATAGTATCAAACCAGGCAAAACCTCTGTTTTCTCATGTGGAATTCATTTCGTATAGAGATGGGTGATCATATCAGCAACATGAAACCTTGATGTTTCCGTTTGGAAAACAGATGGCGATTGGGTCAGACAGACAAAAATTGGCCCGAGATTCAGTTCTGAACGTTCAAGTGCCCCGAAAAAAGAGTTGTTTCTCTTGTTACCCTGCCTCTTTCAGATTAAGTGTTGATTTTTCCCAAATGTAGCGTTGGAGTACTACTATCACATGTTTATTAGGAGCTTTTTACACGTTACACCCTGCTTATACCTTCTTTGACTGTCCGTTCTTCAAAACACTTACACTATACGACGTTTTTTGTTCATTAGACAGTCAATGAACCTTTAAAAGCTGATATATATATACATGAACAGCTGATTATTTCTGCTTTGCCCCGCGGTTTCATCCGCGTAAAATCTCCAACCTACAAATGTTACAAGCTAGCTATTTCGGCGACCGGACTCAACGATAAAATCATAGGTCAGTGATTTCCACTGACCTATGATTTGATTAGCGGTGCGCAGCTAGCTGACTACGTACACCTACCACTAGAAACAGTGATATATAATTGAATGGAACTGGAAGAGAGGACTGCCTTAGCTCGCTTGATATCGGATGGTCTGTGCATGGTTTAAGGTTGATGAACTATGAAGTAAAAGCGAGTATTTGCTTATCGCAGCGCTAAAACCTTCGAACAGGTTGCCCCAGTGCCCGGGGACGGGATAACAGACCTTGTCGCGATGGCGGAAGGTTGGTTATCGTCTAAATAATTAGATAGCTTGTTATTCGATGCAATTATAATAAGGTTTTGCGCTTGCATTATTCATGATGACTTGTATTAAGTGAGTTGTTACGTAAAATGTTATTGGTATTGGCTACTGCGTCTAGTTTTGTAAGATGCTGCATTGGAGTGGTATTTGATCGGCACGACCGGAGTAGCTATGTCATGCTGACAGCTGAAGTGATGTCGTCGTAGTGACAGCTGTGCTATCGCGTTTCGTGTGGTTTTTTTTTTAATTTTATGGTATAGGCGGGCAAACGAGCAGTCGGAGCAGCCGCATAGAACATACGAAAAAGGTGGGCAGGCCACCTCCATGGGCCCCCGGCTACTTACACACCGCACGAAACGCGACACCATATCTGTCACTTTACGCCGGTCTCGTGTAAGCGAGAAGTACCACCCCGGTCGTGCCGGCCCAATTCGGGTGCATGCAAGCAGTGTGGCAGTACTTCTTACCTCGTGGTTTGTGACCTTAAAACGTAAGAGATAAGAAGAGAAGGAGGGCATCACATAACAATAATGCGGATGTCTATGGGAGTCGATCATTATGACGTCACAAATTTTACGTTTGTTTTGTAAGCGAGGGTACCTCACCGGTCATTCCGTCCAATACGGTTGCAATACAACTATATCATACTAGAATTCCTGCACCTGCCTTTTAATCGGTCACAGTTGAGTAAGCAAGTGTTTTTATGTCACTTCTAGTGACATGGTATTTGTGGTTGAAATTCTCCGTAATGACTCGACTGTTTGTGAATGTATTGTATGTAACCTATTTTGTTAGGGAGTTAAGTCGCTACCCCGACTAACGCGGTTTTAAATATCGCTCTTTTTTACGCAGATGCGTTGCCCTCCTTCATCCCCCCATCCCAATGAGCCACCGGCTACTCACAAACCGCACGAAACGCGACAACGACGCTGTCACTTTACGCCGGCGCCGGTATCAAATGGGCTAGAGGCACTTCCAATTCCGTTGCATAGGAGGATATAGTGTCATGCACCATGCATACACTACCACCTCCTATGCAGCATGGCTCTACCTCTTTCTAAACCTCTCCACCTCTAGTCTATATCACTAGTCAAATTACATATTAGCTAGATTTTTTAAGTTTTCTTCGTCTAAATAGCTATTAATGTATTCTATAATCGAAAGTTTACCATAAAAACAATCGATCCCATTGAAATTTGAAATGATAATAATATACCCTGACTTACGCGAATTCGACTTACGCGGTTACATCGCGGTTCCACCAACCGCGTAACTTCGGGGTATTATTTTTAACGCCGATGTTTCCTCGGAATCGTAAAATACGAGTGAAGTCATCTATAAAAGTATACAAAGTTACATTTGCATATGGAGTCATTTTGTATCAAAGAACCTATAAATATTAGTCGGTTATTATTTTGTGGCACGACTGTATATTACCAAGTTACGTTTTTTCTTATCTGCACCGTGTTATCTAACTCATTGACAAACTCACGATTGTAGGTCATAGGGAAGTACCCTTTACATATCCTTATAAGGGTTCCATGTTTGCTTTTGATTCACTATCTATTTTTGTGCTCATATTCCGGCAAATAAAACATTTTCTTTCTATCTTGGTGCCCTAAAAATATAGATCTTAATTTTCTCTGATTTTGTTTTCATAAATATAGACCTTGTTCTAACGGTTACTCCTATTAATATTATAAATGCGAAAGTTTATATGTTTGTTTGCTTGTTTGTTACTCCTTCACGCGAAACTGCTGAACCGGTATTCATGAAATTTGGCACACACATAGAGAGTTACTTGGATTAACACAGGATAGTTTTTATCCAGAAAAAATGTCCTATGGGATGCCATGGGATGATTTTCCACGGGATCGAAATTTACGCGTGAAACAGCGGGGCGCAGCTAGTATAAAAATAAATATTAATAATCAAATGAAACTGAAAGTTGGAATGCATCCAGCATACCACCTTACAATGTAAGGTAAAGGCAAACCCATCAAAAGCCTAACAAAAACCGGACAGTCCGGATTTGTGTGAATTTGTCCCGACACAGCAGTGAAAAGCCGGACATGTCCGTCCAAATCTCGCCACCTGGCGACCCTATCTGCAGACCACATGTCACAAGACCCTCAGTATACAGTATGCAACAGTGGATGGTATTCATTCACCACGTCACTAAGTAAACAACGCTACGGGGTTGAATACCCCATGTAAAAAATGTACCGGCGTGGACGGATTGTGTATCCTATCCTATTATCCTATCCTATATTATAAATGCGAAAGTTTGTGTGTTGGTTAGCCGAAGATCGAGGCCAGTGACGTGCTATGGGAGAGGCACATGTCCAACAGTGGACTGCAATAGGCTGATGATGATGATGATGACATGTGTTGGTTTGTTTGTTCGTGTGTTACTCCTTCACGCAAAAACTGCTGAACCGAATTTCGTGAAATTTTGCGCAAACTGCGCACTTGCATTACACATGGGATAGTTTTTATCCTGAAAAAATGTTCCTATGGGATGCCATGGGGTGATTTTCTATTTTCCACGGGATCGAAATTTACGCGGGTAAAACCGCGGGGCGCAGCTAGTATGGAAATAAGGCGTGACAGAAATTAGTCTCAGTTTACATGCGCGAGGACTGCATGTTGTGATAAGAGGAATCGGCTGTGTTGCTAGTTTTTTGGTGTAAAACTTCTTTACGCGCGCTAGACTTGGGGAGTAAGCTGATGTAGGCGTGACGAGAGCGTTACGAAAAGTGTGATCTAAAATAAATAAACGTTCGTTCTTGCTGTGTGCTAGTTTATCACATGTTTAAACACCCTTTTTTCACCCCCAAGGCCAATCGGACGCAGCGTGAACCTTGCAATATAAATAGAAACAAATATTTAGTTGATTTTTTCCAAAGAGTTACACAGATGTTGAGTTAATAAAGTTATGTATAAAGCAATCTCCAAACTTTGTATTATGTATGGGCTTGAAATTAGGAAATGGTAACCCTACACTCAATGTTATTAACTAGGGATCTGTTGGGCCACGGGAGAGGGCGACCCTGTCGGTGAATTATAAACCCGCATACATTAATATTTAAGCACGAGAGGCATTTGTTAATTCTCCACTTTAGGACCAAATGAGATACGGGAGCGTGTGTGATAATTTGATAGTGCGGTTAGTGGTTGGCTTGCCGCGTGCCGGCCATTTAAATATATATCTATACTAGCTGCGCCCCGCGGTTTCACCTGCGTAAATTTCGATATCGTGGAATATCATCACATGGCATCCCATGGAACATTTTTACGAGATAAAAACTATCCTGTGTTAATCCAAATTATCCCCTATGTGTGTGCCAAATTTCATGAAAATCGGTTGAGCAGTTTTTGCGTGAAGGAGTAACAAACAAACAAACCTTCGCATTTATAATATTATTAGCTGCGCCCCGCGGTTTCACCTGCGTAAATTTCGATATCGTGGATAATCGTCACATGGCAACCCATAGGAACATTTTTACGGGATAAAAACTATCCTATGTGTTAATCCAAATTAGCCTCTATGTGTGTGCCAAATTTCATGAAAATCGGTTCAGCAGTTTTTGCGTGAAGGAGTAACAAACAAACAAACATACAAACTTTCACATTTATAATATTAATAAGATTAGGATTAATAGGATAATAGGTTATATAAAATTCTCGTATCACAATGGTACCGTATTCCTCTGAAACAGCTAAACCGATTCTCATGAAATTTTGTGTGCACATCGGGCAGGTCTGAGAACTGGCCAACATCTATATTATTATTATTAACATATTTTTGATATCGATATTTTTACGGGATCGAAACATACGCGGGTGAAACCGCGGAACGCAGGTAGTATATTCTTATACAGATGTATGATGGAATAATTAGGTGAGTAGCCGAGTAGCTTTACGAATGCGGTCGCGGGTTCAATAGCCGGTTTATGTCGTATATTCAGGTCATAGATAAATAATAAAAATCTTAAATAGGGTTCTGTTGTCTAGTAGGTGGCTACAATAACACTAGTCCTAGCACATGGCTAGGCTAGCGTGCGTGATATCACAAGTATTATTAGTGTTAACATGTGATTATTATTATTATTAAAGAAACTTGGGTCCTTTTTATAGTTTCCAACTGCCCCATCGCGGGCAATGATCCTCTGTACCAGCGGCCGGCAACCTTCTGGCAGGCAAGGGCCTACGGCAAAATAAACTAAACTTGGGCCGCACTTGTGATATTTACCCTACCCAATTTACCTTTTTTTTTAGTTTGGCTTCTCCTTCTCAATAAATTATTTATAAGACATTCGCGGGCCGCCGGTTGTCGATCGCTGGTCTGCAAATAAATAAAATAGGAGTGTCTGTTTGTAATATTAAAATACATGTTGTTAGAAGTGATATTTTGGTATATGGTATAATATGGTACGCACATAATATACCAAAATAACATTTTTTTACATTTTTGGTATATCTATCTGTTTGTTCTTAATCTTTGAAAGGACTCGACCGATTTTGATGAGATTTTCACTGGCGAGTGGCAGGTGGCCGAGTAACACGGGCTACTTTTTTTTTTATTATTTTGAAATTCCACGCATGCGATGTCGTGGGCACAGTTAGTTAGAGACAAGCCTTTTTTATGAACTCTCCGGTTCCATGACTTCCAAAGATACCGTTATTGATAAAAACCGAAAGGCGGGCATAATCACGATAGACGATAAAAAGCATAAACAGTGTAATGAAAACAAGCAGTTAGCGATAAATATGCGGAAGGAATGGCTTATGAAATATTCAAAGGGTACGGCAGAGCACGCCACTGCATAATGACGGCTTCCCGGGGGAGTCGAGTTGCGCTCTCGTTGTTAGGCTGTTTTATAGCGTAGGAGGCAAACGAGCAGCCGGGCCACCTGTGAAGAGATCACCAACGCCCACGGACATCCCCATTGTGCTTGACGATGGATCTTGTAGGTTTGTTACTACTGCGCTTTTGTCCCATGCTATGTTTTTTGAGATAGTAATATTTTCTTGTAGTCTCGTTGGTAGACCTCGAGACAGACAGAAGTAGTGTTATCGGCTTTTTGGAATTTCCAATAACCGTATTTATGTACTGTAAACGGGCCTTAATCGCGTTATAAAATCGAAGTATTTACATCGACTCTCGACGTTTCGTGGTCACGAGCAGACTGTCCAATAACAGCCCTAAGTGGGGATGCTGGCGGTGTTAATCCTCGTGCCTAGGAGAGTACCTGAAGTCCGACCTACGCTTTATTTCAGTTCGTGTCGGACTGCCATCTTATTGGAGTTTGTAAATAAGGAAATAGAGTGTACGTGCGACTGTTCACACACTTGTGCACTATGATAATTGATATTATGTTATTTGCAGTATAGAGATGGCCACTATAGACTTGATTGTGCTATCTGTTATGGACAATATTGTAACGAAAAACAACGTTATTATTATCATCAGCATTTATCCGTCTCAAGTCCTATGATGCAATGGTGTTCTGACTGATATGTTGACAAATGTCATATTATAATATAGCAGTAATATGGCATCTAGATCCATAGTTGCATCTGGCAAAGATTGTGATTAACAGTACTTAGCCCCTGGGTCATCGGGTCACACACCACACGATTTACGTCATTATTCTTCTTTGCGCCGGTGTTATATCAGTGACAGGACGTTCGGGTCCAAATACGGCTGCATCGTGGTAATAACACTTCCTGAAATGATCAAAGAAGATACAGTAGCTGCCCGAACTGAACTTCCCCTCACTTCTGTAATTAACATGTACAATTTCTGTTTCAGGACGAGGAGTCGCTGGACTCCGGGTCCGGGCGGGCGGTGGCCAACATCACGCACCACAGCATCATGTACGCGCCCAAGTGTCTCGTCATCGTCTCCCGGCAGGACTATATCGACACGTTTCGAGTGAGTGTCCCTCTCCACCTCCAGACTGAAACTATCTACAGGTGGCTCGGTTTAGCTGGCAATCAGGCTTGGAGAGAGAAGTAGCAGAGTGGGAACGTGCGGTGGGCGAGGTCTGTAGTTGTGGATAGCCAATCCGCAGGGTCTAACAAATTTGGCGAGACAGGCTGGCTGTTTACTCACAGATCGGACTCTACAGATTGTCTCGTGTAGACCCTTAAAAAACTTAAAGAAGAGAGTTAAAGAATAAAGAGTCTATGGCAAAGGCTGTAGCTTGCTTAGATTAGACATTAGCGCATAGCGATTTGTATTCTAGCTATTTGTTAAGTGATGTGCGCATAGTTCGGCTGATCCTGATCATTTTATGTTGTTCGTTTTGCTAATGCTAGGTGAAACTCTAGATACTAGGCACTAAGCACCTGCCTCTGCGGCGGCAGCCGCACAGTTCTGGCCACTTATCAATCGTTGATCCATTCCCTCATCATGTGAAGGTACGTGTGAGTTCAGTGAGCATCAATTCATTCATTCACTCGTCAAACGAGCATTGCGTCGTAAAAATGGTAATTTTATTCTACCATACGTTTAACCTGAGATGGGATGTAGTCCCCTGGGTCCCCCCGGTCTCTAATAAACCGAACAAAATACGAGAGCCTAGCCATCATCATCAATGATACATGAGTGGAGGTATTTGGGGGTAATGGTGATAACACATTTCACACGCATCCACCAGCTCCCTGTAGTGTAAATGAATTATTTAGCGCGCTGAGGAATTGCCATCTGTACGCACCCCTCCTGTCCAGAGTGTAATGTAATTATGAATTACTAAAGTAATCGCGACTGGGTCGAGTGTGAATACCATATTCTGTTGATTCATTGAGATATACAACGCCAGTAAAGTATTTTATTCTTTTTTATTTATTTATGAGATAGAGGGGGCAAACGAGCCACCTGCTCGTGTGTGTATACATAGTGACTACGGCCACTTAAAGACGTCTGTAAAACTAGGCGTCTTGCAGATGCGTTTCGGCCTTTACATATACGGTATTAAGTATTTAAATGGTTGGTTGGTGGAGTATGAAAGTAAATGACAGTGGAAATTATCGAAAAAATCTGTTGTAATGTGAGCAGAGGCCCGATAATAAAACCTTCACTATCCGATTAATGTACCGGTAGGTATAATGTATAGATAGATATACAGGTAGTGCCATTGTTGCATTGGATTGAGCCGTCAGGATCGCGATGGTATCTCTCTCGCATAGAATAGTTGCGGCCACGTCCGCGTTGCGCGTTTTGTGCGCTGAAATCTTGTGTGGATGGTAATTGGTGTGTATAAAAGACAAAACCTGACTGACTTATATTTCAACGCACAGCCGTAACTACTATACTTGAAATTTGGTACACGGGTTCCTTTCACGATGTAAGTGAGAACTACGAAAACAATTTTGACGCCCCGCGATGTACGCTCGGGTCGTCTAGTAAGTTTATAATGTTGCGAGGAGGTCGCAACACATAGTTATGTGGCAATCAAATAGCGCCATAATATTATGCAAATCTGAACATCCGCCGTTTCACACAGGACCGCAGACACTGCGGTTACGCGCGTGTTGTAACACTGTGGTGTGGCACATGTAACAGTATCCTCCACAAAAACAGCTGGGTATCGTTGCATTAAAACGCTGCTTTTATTGACAGGAATAGACTGTAACAGTGAAGGGATACAAGTTGATGGCTTATATGGAAAAGTAGATGTAGTTCGAAATCTTGTTATGTAATATTACTATTTTATGTACATTCAGTTTTATCCTTATCGCGGGCGTTACCGGTTCTGGGTTGGTCCGATGGCGTTTGGGACATATTCGCTGAAATCCCGTGAGTGCCACTTTAAACTGGTGCTCTAGATGTTGATCGAGAGCACGTCAGCTACAGGACTCCTTGGCAGCAAGCCAATCAAAGGACCTTAGCAATGTAGGTTCCCATCTTTATTTTTTGTCCGGCGGGCAAAAAGGCCTCTTGTTCCTGCTAGTTTACCTCCTTTTCTTACAGAGAGGGTATTTACAACACCCCTTTAAGGCTTGAACTTCGGCCAGGATTTTGAAAATGATAACTTACTTTGCTTAGTCTTATCACAGTTACATCTAGCTGTTGTGGTGTACACTCCACTAGTTACTAAACAAATATATAAAAAAAAATTTTTGCTACAACTCACTATATCTTACAAATGACTTGAATAACTTTACATAACGTTTTACATAACGTAACGCTAAACATGTTTTGCTAGCGACTGTGTGCTTCCACCGCCGTATCAATTATATGACCACGGGGGCCCCAACGTGCGTAAACAAAACTTTTTTTTTCTTTTGTGAGAAATGTTTTGCGCATAAAATTGGTTTGGGGGCCCCCAAACCAATTTTATACGGGGCCCCTTCAGAGCACGCTGGGCCATTGAGTCAGGGTATATAACTTACACTATAATCCACATTGCACTGTCCGCAGAACTGCCTCGGCATAATCTACACGGTGTGGGTTGAGAACCTGGGCGTGCCTCTGGAGACGTTGGTGGGCAACCTGGTGGGCGGCGTGGTGGTGCCGCCGGCGGGCGGGCCGCA
>LUGF01051446.1:241254-276230 GCA_001625245.1 Calycopis cecrops | reverse complement strand
GTAGGGTGGACAGCGAGCAGAAGGACCTACGAGCCCGAGCTGTGGCCCGCGGAGCCCGAGCAGTGCCCGCAGCCCTGCCTACTGGTATTCGTGGGGAAGAAATGTAGATATATTTCTTCCCCACGTTATATTCCTACATTTGTTTCTTCTGATTAATTTCGTTGCGGGTCCCAAGACAGTTTTAGCTTTTCCCTCGGGCTCCCTAAGACTGTATCAAAGCGTCGTTGTGGATGCTGCTGTTGATCCTGGCGATACAGGAGTAGCAGCGGTAGGAAAGAGTGGTGGACCAAGCCCGTAAAAAAAATACTTGAATATCCCTACGAATGCTTGAATGATCTCTAACAAAGAACATATTGTTGGCAGGTACGACAGTATATCTCGGAGTATGCCGGACGCGTTCACTGGCCTACTGGAGAGACTGAGGCAACTGGAGTTAGAGCTCGGCCACCTGCCGCAGAAGTGGCGCGTGCGCTGGGAACAGCTCGAGTTGCCTAATACGCTGGAGCTACAGGTGAGCGATACAGCCATTTAGATTTTAGTATTGTAATTACTGTTAAAATCGCCTCGAGGCGTTCAGTATTCTTTATATAAAAAACCATACTATAACGCACACTAACATGAAACGTAAAGTAATCGCGTCCAATCCGAGTTGATTAGTGTGCGTTGAAAATTATATTTAAAATTAAAATCGGGTTATTAATGCAGGAGCTACAGGTCTCTAACAGGCAGTAAGAGGTAGTGCCACACTGCATGCAGTATGGCACTGCACTGCCTCTTACTAAAATATACTGTATATTGATATGCATGCATGACTATAACTGTGGTATCCCACAGCGTGTGTCGTCGATGTGCAGCGCGGTTGTGCGTCGCGCCACGTGCGCGGCCCACCGACGCGGCACGCTGGAGGTGCTAGCGCGGGCGCGCCTCGCCGCTGCGCCGCCGCACGCGCACGCACACGCGCCGCAACACCGCTGGGCACCCGCCGCCGCCGCTGCGCCCGCGCGCTGCGACCACTGCGCCGACCTGTTGTGGGGGCCGCTAGAGGTAAGCTTCTTTTTTTTCTACTTGGTATATTAACAGGTTTTACATTATCTTTATATACCTTTTTGCACACCTAGCATAATTAATATATCAGAATGTAATTCCAGTTACTGGTGAACACAATGACGAAAACCATCTGCCAAAAAAAAGCTCGAAATCAGCATTATGGTTATTTACTATGGGAAAGCTAACGTCTAGTCTCAGGACCATGAATGATTATGTAATCATATACATATATTATAACTGGATAGATGGACGCAAGTCTAGAGCAAATAATTGATATTGTTATCGTTGTCAGACGGGTGTGAGGTGCGTGGACTGCGGCGCGGCGGTGCACGAGCGCTGCGCGGAGCCTCTGGCGCTACCTTGCACCAAGTACAAGGCGCCGCCGCCGCCTGATCGCGAGCGGGACCGCGCCGTCGCCAACAGTGAGTACACCCATACATGCGTGTACGCACACGCATACGTACAGAGCCACTAGCAGTCGTGTACGTACACGCGCGCGTACGTAGCCACTAGCAGGCGTGTACGTAACCAAGTGTCAAACGTCACCAAGAGCACACGTCGCATACGTGTACGCACGTACACGTGCGTACTACATAGTAGAACTAGCATATCCTTGCGTACAAGTACGAGACTCATTTCTAACTAATAGCAAATGAGTGCGTATACACAAGTTCGATACGTAGACACTAATACAAAAGACAGCAACACGAAAATGCGTACACGTGGCAGCGTGTATATCACATACACACGCTGCCACGAGTTCAGCAATCCTTACAAATATATCACACCTGTTGACAAGTTCTTCTTACACAATTTCTTAAATATAAAGAAACGAAGACAATTTAACAAAATATAAATTGGTTTATAAGTTAAGGTCCGAAAAATAAAAAAGATACTGGCAGTCATAGGGATACCGATAGAAGTGAAAACTATTTTAAAATGCTACGGTTTAGCTTAGAGTATCTCAACATTACTGCGCTACGTATAGCTTGTTGACTGCTTACGCGCACTTATAATATTTTTCTCTGCCTAACGCCGGTAAAGAAGTTTCACACTAGAAACTGCACGGTAAGTCAAACAGGTATACTAGCGATGTCACCGGTTGTTTCTCGCAGGTGTGGCCACACTGCAGGCGTCCTCGCAGCAGTACTACGAGCAGTTCTCGTCCAACGTCGCCGAGAACCGCACGCACGAGGGGCACCTGTACAAGCGCGGCGCGCTGCTCAAGGGATGGAAGCAGCGGTGAGTTTTCACAAAACCTCACTGTATAAGGTCTTTACAAATTTCTGAGGTAGGTTAAGATAGAATGGATTGAGCCAAGTCTACATCCAGCATGTTGAAAAGACAAGTTCTAGTAGCAAATTATACAACGGTTATGGAAGCACTTAGGAATAGTAAGAATGTTTCATCATACTTGAATTGTGTCAGCAAAAGTAATTAGCAAGAGTTGCTTACGCCGACAACTGCTTGTGCTGTAATGGTTGGTTAACTGCAAAGGACATAAGAAACATTGTGTTACAGCTGGTTTGTGCTGGACTCGATCAAACATCAGCTGCGGTACTACGACGCGATGGAAGACTCGCATTGCAAGGGATTCATTGGTGAGAACTTTTTGCATATTTTGATAGGTTTTATTGTTACATCGCCGGTAAGTCCAGCCGGCGCTGCCGATGGTGCCACACACCGGGACTGCCGGCGTAAAATGATATGAGAGGTTGTGGTGCTGTGCCCTTAGTGCCCTTTGAGAGTATTTTAGCGGGCATGGGGTTAAAGACAGCTACGTAACTTTATAATTTATGCTTATGGACGTATATATATGACCAAACTTATAGTGCCCCTTTTTATTGAATAAAAAATTGTAACCCACTGATAAAACTTTACATCATCATCATCATTAGGCTGTTGCAGTCTATTGTTGAACATATGCCTCCCGTAAAAAATTACATAAATTTGAATAATTTCCATCCAACCTTTGGCTTCCATTGAATTACAAGATAGTTTATTAAATGACATAGTACATCTGTGTATGAAGTGATGCGGTGTATTGTCGTGTTCCTGAGTATGTATGCACATGTATGTATGTATGTATATATGTATGTCCGCAGAGCTGTCGGAGGTGATCACAGTGACGCAGGCGCCGCCCGCGCCCGGCCCGCCCAAGAAGTGCGACGACCGCTCATTCTTCGACGTGAGTATATACCGTGTACAGTCGCGAGCAATAGTATATACACAAGTACCTAGTCATCATTAGTATTTTTAAAATTCCATACTATATAATATTTTGACTATTATGACTTTATGACTATTAGAATATAATATTCTATTATGATATTATGACTATTAGAATATAATATTTTGACTTGTCAAAGAAATTTATTGTGACAGGGTACTGAAGTGTACATTACTACTAGCTGGTGCGCCAGACGTCTTACCCGATTAAAAAAGCACAGGCAAAGTAATAGGCTAATTGAAGTGAAATCTTAAAACCACCAAGTAACAATGACTTGGATTTAGTAGCACACCAGCATAGTGGCTCTACGTAGCATGCGATGACGTGAAGTGAATATACAAGTTTTCTTTTCAAAAAAAAATTGGCCCAGCGGGCGTTGAATTAACCAGAAAAAAAAAACACATACGTATTATTTTTGCTCTTAGACGATTTGACTGAAGCTTCTTAATGAAAAATTATAGTGAGATAAGCTAAGAAAATTGAAGCAATTGTTTTAATCGAATCAAATCGGAAAAGAAAATGAAATGAAAATGATGGATTGTATTTATGTTACGTCACACTTGGACCTGTTTCACGGGTTTCTATTATATTGTTAATTAACTAGTCGATACTTAACTGTGAACATTTTTTAAATTTTTTTCTAATCGGAACCTGAGTAGCCAAAATTCGTGTTTTCTTTGCCTCATAAGATTTTAATAGCCTAACCAGGAGTTTGATAGGCCCTTAGCGTACTATAACGTAACGTAAACTTGTTCACAGTTACGAACGAGCAGAAGAACTTACAACTTCTGCGCCAGTGACGCCGCCGCTGCGCAGGAGTGGATCGAGAAACTACAAGCGTGTCTGCAGTGAGCACCACCGGCTTCAATGAGGGCCGGATTTGGATAAAGGCCTTGGAGCTACTGTGTCCCTAATTGTAGCCCAGATATAGCATGGGATGTATTGTCACTTCTCGATGGAAATATTATATTTTGGTTAAAATAATATACTTTATTTTACTATTTCCACTTTTTATTTTAATTACATTAAATACGACCGATTTCGATGACCTATTATCACGTATAAAGTAATTTATACGAGGGTAGTTCAATTAAAATGTCCAAAAACAACAATTTACAAAATTTAATTAAAGGTTCTGATTATAATAAAAAGAGGGAATAGTATAAAAAAGTATATTATTACAAAATATAGCCCAGATAGTTAAGATATCTTAGAGGCTATGTGACAATATTATTTGGGGACTTATATGAAGGTCCCTTTGTTGTGAGAGTTTAGCAACAAATGACCGCTAAATACGGCCCTGGTGAGCCGAGACCTGAGTTGTGGCTTTAATAACTTGAGAGTAAGGTTGAATAGTTACGTGCCCATTCGCTGCTGGGCGCGACCTGCGCCGATATCGATCGTATTAGAAAACACAAAATTTACAACACTTGTATTGTACAGTAACTAAGTTAACCGATGCAAGAGATTCTAAAATATACCTATCCCTTTCTCAGATACAAATTTTTTCCTCAAAATTAAACCGTCCCTAAGATTACTTAAAAATAATGAAATTTAAACTTTTTATACATATTTGGGGTACCGTTGTAACGTGCATTTATTTTGACTTTCCTTTAGTTTTTTCAAAAAATTCCTTTTTTTACTCTAGAAGGTTTTGTTCAGGGTATTTTAGTAGATTTTTTAATTGTATTTATTAACACATTATTAAATTAGTAAACTATAATTTTTACCTTAACCTGTCACTAGGTTTGGCATTTCATTATTAGGAATGGAGATGTTAAATTTATAACATATATGATAAATATTAATTAGTTAAGGAAAATATTGATTCCTTCAAATCAAAAAGTATATGTTAACTATTGATCCGGCTACTGTATGCTATAATATATTTGTACTTTTACAAGAGGAAGCGAGCCCTCTTAGTGAACCATATTTATTATTTTAAAAAGAACAGGTTTAATTAAAGAGTATTATAAACGAAGCGGTGAACAATGTTCGCTTGACCATAATGTGACCACAAAAAACGAAATGCTAGTTAACAATAGTGATATAACAAGCGATATATTTTAAATATTGATAATTTTTTAAAACATGACAATGCTAGTAAATGTTAGTTAGGCTAAGATTGTAGCGCGCTGGAGTTCAGGAATTCCAAACCAAGCATGAGATCTCGCTTCAAGTTTATGAGATTATTGCGGCGCTCGCGCGTACGCCACGCCCCTCGACCAACGAGCTGCGAGGATTTATATCGCACACACGATTAGATGCAACTAGCTATTTAGTTAAACGGGAATTTTAATAAGTGTCATTTAATAACATGGCACTGTGCCATTATATTACGAAATACCAACCAGTATATTTACGAAATAAAAAATTGGTAGTTTGAGGCAAATTTGTTATTGATTTCCTGCGAATAATATGTTAGCAGTTGAGTCAAATTTGCTATTAATATAATAGTAGAACAACTTGTAATGCGACTATAATACTATATATTTACCGACTATAATATACTATTTATTTATGTTTTATTGGTCGTCGGGCGGTGGTAGTGGGCGCGAGCCTATAGTACATAATATATAAATATAATAAATATTGTTACGTTGGTTCTTTGTAAATATAATTATTGTTGTGTAGATACTGTTCCGTTATTCCTCTCGTATGTTGTGTTGTTTGCGTCTCTTGGGGGCGCGTTGGCGTTTTGTTGTTAGCTCTAACACATATCCTACCTTACGTTGTTTCTATTTGATATATTAACGAAACAAATCGCTATTTTGTATCACATTACGCTTACTAAGCTCCATCATTGATATCCTTATCATAAGAACACTACAAATTATGAAACATGTTATTTATTACCTACGTAAATCCAATGTGATTTACGTTAAGCTTCAAATAAAGTGAACTAACATGATTTCTAAAATACTCTTCTCACAGAGCAACAATTAAGTAGTCGATGTTATAGCGGCAAGTCGACCTCAAGGGAATATGGTTCCTTTGAGGTCAACTTGAGGACAAGAATGAAACGCTAATGTTGGCCCGCCACAGGACGCGCGAACGATCTGGTTTAGTTATTGCGTGCGCGCTGGACACTTCAGCCGCACCTTATATACTCCGTTATATATTTGTGAATTGTTTAAGTTTAACTATTTGTACAAGGGCACTATATGCTGCTGTTACTCGCTGTATGTTTTGTAAATATTCTGTCCTGTGCGACGCGACGCTCGCTGTATGCTTGCTAGTTTAATATTACCAAAACTGATGCGATTGATAAACGAAATCACGTGGTGTCCTAGCTTTGTTCAATTGCCCGAATGTTGGTGAGATTCTGTTGAGTGTAACGGCAAAATCACAAATAAGGATCTTCCATTTAATAAAGACTAAATCAATGTAATGTTTGTGTTACTGCACGTTTCTCTGTAAATATCACGCACTAGCGTCGCGTTGTCGTATATTATTGAGTAAGCGCTCCCACACGTATCTGCGTGCAGGACGCAACGCAAAGACGCGCATTTTGCGGTGTTACGCCATAAGTCAGCTAAATGCCGCACGAATTCACAAGCAGTTTCTTGCGTTTCGACACCGCACCGCTGATTTGCGTGGGAGCGCTAAACGCTTCCTCGTGGCTCACACTGGAGGTTCCTGTACAGTTTAGTTCACGTGTGGTCTGCGAGGATTTTATATTATATACAGACTATATACTATGTACATATATGTGTTAGCGTCTGTTCGCTCGTTGTAATGCGTGGGTTGCCAGATTATTTTATTTAAAGTGCTGATGTTTTAGTTTATAGTTAGTTATCGACTGATTGTAGACCTGTTTTATCAAGTAAATTGTTTCGCCAGTATCAGCAAATTAAATCTGGCAACCCCGAGTGCCAAAAGCACATAGTTTCGTGTATTCGGCCGTATACGTTTCACACGCATCCTTTTAATTTTTTTATAAAATGACACATGTTATAGAACGTATTTGTTCAAATGTAGAATTATTATGACTTGTTAAAATAATGTTTACACACACAAGCTCACTTGGGAAATTCGGACTGGGCTGACTGATTGACTGGGCCATCAATTATATTCTAATATGCTTTATGATAGAGATTGTATATAACTACTTCATATAAAATAATTTTATACAATGCAAGAAACATTAGAAAAGAAGAGCATTTGATTTTCATTATACTAAGGCCCTGTAATACACATTGAGTAAAGAGGACAGTCGTGCGTACATACATACGTGCGTGTGAAGCAAGTACGGGCTTGAAACGCATTGCGTACGTGTAGCTTCGCTTGCGCGTGAAGTGAGCGTATAAATGTTATTTGATTAATCTTCGGTGATGATTATAAAGTAGATGAGCGTTGCGGAAATTATTTTGGGTAAGCAATGCCAGATATTAAATGTAACTGCGTACAACGGAAATACAACATATTTCACACATGTCTTGTCTTTTTTCCCCTATTTTTCTTCACTATGCAATACGGACGGGAAATTTAGAATAAACCTGGTATTATGGCTGCACGGAAAGTTTTGGGCGTATCAGGTGATACGTCGGCTTAGTAGGGTCTAATGCAACGCTGCAGCTGGTCAGTGGGCGGTAGTACGCCGCGCACGCAGTGCGTAAGAACATTCGTGTGCTGCGGTGAAATCTCCGTCCGCGTCCTGTGAATGACGATGGGTTTCCTTACGCATTTGTTTTACATGAGATTTAAGATAGTGGCATGGCTCGATGGAATTTTTGTGTGTAGGAGGCAACTCATCAGCCCATCTTTTGTGATGCTAATGTTTATTGGCGTTGGAGCTTCAACAGAATGGTTTGACGATCGGCATGCTTCCTATGCAATAACGAAAATATTAAAAATATTATTGTGGGAAAAGAAAAAGGGACGAGT
Organism: Calycopis cecrops; assembly: GCA_001625245.1. NCBI lineage: Eukaryota > Metazoa > Arthropoda > Insecta > Lepidoptera > Lycaenidae > Calycopis > Calycopis cecrops. Next base: position 268,066 of record LUGF01051446.1, on the reverse strand, counting down.
TAAAAACACAAAATGTAAAAAGCATTTTTAATGGTAGTCGCTTGTTTTTTTTTGTTAAAATAAAATACATAATTCTTTGATGTTTGTTAATTATAAAATTATACATAGTAACAGTTTATTTATTTTAATGGATAATTTTAGAAGTTCAGTCAATAACAGTTATTGTGGTTTCTATTTGCTGATAATTAATATTTTAAATTACATTATATCATTATTGCATCCATGGTTATTCGTATGTATCATTTTATGCGTAATATTTAATAGAGGTATAATATATATATATATAACAATTTGAATATTTTACAAAATCGTAAGTAAAATAGTCTTTAGCTTTGCTAAAAATACTCATTCAATGTTATTACAATATTAGGGGTTTGCCAATACACCTACGACAAATAAAATGATACCATTTTGTAACAGCCCGTTATTCATTTCATTCACCAATCATAAGATATCAACAAATTTATATAAAATTTTAAATAAAAGCTTACGATCTTAACCCATTGAGTGCGGCGGACGCCGATCGGCGTCTTTTTTTTCCTTCTCAGGTGCGGCAGACGCCGGTCGGCGTCAAATTTTAAATGAGTTTATTTTCTTCAAGAATCCAAATTATTAAAAATTTCTGCGAAATAAACGTTTACTTTTCCTATAGCTACGAGGTACTGAGCGTAGTTTCTGTGAAATCATCTCTTCAAAATTCAAATATTATTGATAAATTGCGGAGGACGCCCATCGGCGTCTACCAGGAGTTAGTAACATTTTATCCATGATGCTTTTAAATTTTTTATATGCACATTTTATTTGTGCAGATTTAAACATTTAGACGGTATTTTATACTTGATTTATGGATAGACTTGCGAGTTACTTGCGTGACTCATTTCTATATTGAATATTAGTGTTTGACGAGTAAGATAAATTTGCAGACCGGCGTAAAGTGTTAGCTTGCTGCCGCGTTTCGTGCGGTGTGTAAGTAGCCTGTGGCCCATGGAGGAGGGGAGAGTGGGGCAACGCATCTTTGTATATTAACTATGCGGATTTCTATTGGCGTCAGTAGTCATGAAAATAGGTCCGACTGCTCGTTCGCTATTTTTTTATAGTACAAGAGGTTGTACTATAAAAAAAATAGGTATTAAACTATAGAATCTATTATTGAAGATGAGATTTCTATTCTATAGTAGTAGTAGCTTTAGTCGGCAGCTGGATTCTCATATTAGTTAATAAAAAAAATTAAAAGGAGCGAAAAAAAGGTAACAAGACTTCTTACACTAGGAACTTGTATCTTTTTAAAATGCCTACATAATAATCACCAAGGATATTTAGTTCAAGGGGTTAAAAGTATGAATTATAAAATATAATATATATAATGTTTTAATGTAGTTTAGAAGTTACCAAAGGTTGGTATAATATATTATTTTACTTTGACCTACTGTTTTCACCCATAATTTTTAGCAAAAACACTAATTTCTAAAGTTTTAACTATTAATGGCAGATTTAACTGATTGTGACAAAAATAAACCCCTTTACTTAGCTCCGCGTATATCTGTCTACAATTTACGAGCTAATTGTAAGGTTGGCGAACAGAAAAAAACGATTTTTTTTTCGAATTCTTATCCGGGTGCGGCAGACGCCGATCGGCGTTTAAAAGTTTCCTTCCGAGGTGCGGCGGACGCACATCGGCGTCCCGTTGAAAAAGGTGGCCGCAACTGAGCAGAAATCGTAGTTTGGAGCGCCGCATTGAATGGGTTAAAGTAAGGATCGCATTGAGGTATTAAAAGTACCATAAAAGTTTTTCTCCTCCGTTTAATAATAATATTTTTTACGTTTAAGTATTGTATAATATGTAAAGTGAAGCATGATATTTAATATAAAAAAGCAGAAAGTAATTGAATTAGTGTCAATTCTTATACTTAGTTACTTTATAAAGTGCAGACATAAAAGGAGGACCAAATTATATACCCCTGTAAATGTGTCAGACTAAGTGTCTGTCTACGAAATATAATAGTTCCTAATATTTCCAATGATGGCGCTAGATGAGCATAGACCAATTAAACTTTAGCGTTAATCAACAAATCGCCTATTAAATGTATTTATCAGACTTGAAACAATGTAAAAAATCACTAGAAGCCGAATATCGACTACAGCGGAGATCTCTATAGAGACTACCCAACTGCACGGACATATACTATATGTGTGTGTGTGTGCAGACAAGAGTGTACTCTCCACTTATAACTCTCTATTATACATTATAGTATGATATATAAGTAGGGGTATAAGTATACATAATTATAATCACAAGGTAATATTATGTGAATAATTCAAATGATTGTTCGATAAAAAAAAAGACATTATCCTAATTATGATAAAAAAACAAATCTCATCTAGAGCACCACATTTACAACAGTCCACTTTAATTATATATATTAGAGCTAACTAATAAGAACACTCATCCCAATTCTTCCAGTTCATTCTATGTAATAAGTGTCTGTACATAAGTTATGATTAATAAATCCTCATAAGATAGAATTAATAATTCGATATCATGAACAAAAATATTATGTAACATATGACATTTTTTAAAATAGATTTTTTTATTTTATTAATTTGAAAAAATTATGTTCAAATACAGGTTAGTTATTTTATTATATCGGTACGATAGTCCGTCTCTTTCCCGCCGTATTCCTATAGATGGGAGGGGCTTGTGCGTGCACGTGACGCAACTATACGCTGCTCGCTTTAAGAATGCGGTAACGTTATCGTTGTCTGCTCGCGTCTAATCATTTCAATACAAATAAATTCCTTCCGAATATGGTTAGGTTGTGGAGTAATAATATAGATTATTGCTGACGTTTAAAAACTAATTTGATATTTCTATATTTCTTAAAAACATCAACATTTATACTAATATTACAAATGCGAAAGTGTGTTTGTTTGTTTGTTTCTTTGTCCTTCTTTCACATCAAATGGGATCAACGGATCGATGTGATATTTAGTATGCAGATAGTTGAAGGACTGAAGTTTTTATCTACCACGGAAGCGATGCCGCGGGTAACAGCTAGTATTTTCTATATTTATTAAAAACATTATCATTTAAATTCAAAAAGTTTGAAGACTATATAATATATAACAACACATAGTATGTGTTGTGTGACGTCAAGGGCACGCACAGCGACGACTCGGCGACTAGTGGTGGTGTGGTGGGTACTAGGCAGTGGCGAGCGCGGCGGCCACTAGATTTAGGTAGTGGTCGGTGAAGACGGCTTTGTTGTGCAGCACGTAGCGCAGCAGCGCGCCCGCCGCAGCAGTGAGCTCGGCCGCAAGTGCGGACAGGCCGGCGGGCAGCTGCCGCGCGCCGCCCGCGCACACCAGCACCATCTTGAGGAACTCCATCACGCGCCCGTCTGCACACACAGCAGTACTTGTGTAGTTGGACGATAGTAAGAGGTAGTGCCACGCTGCATGCATGCATGTAGCCGAATTGTTCGGCATCTCGCTTACTCCATATCGGCGTAAAGTGACTGTGCCCTGTGCCGTCTCGTTTTGTGCGGTGTAAGTAGTCGGTGGCCCATGGAGGGGGAGGAGGATGGAGGGCAACTTATCTGCGGATGTCTATTAGCATCAGTAGTCATGTATTTGGTGACTACTTATTTGCCCTTAAACTAAAAAAAAACCAAAAGGAAATAAAGTGCGCCGCAATCACGTGACAGCGCATCTAGCGAGAGTAAACTCCGTCGCGCTGATGCGTTTCGGCTACAAACACACTTGCAGGCATTAAAGCTATTCGTTTTTAAGAGGTGCCATGCTGCATGCAGCCGAATTGGCCCGGTACGACCGGGGAGGTAGGAGGAGGCGTAAAGTGACAGTCGTGCTGTCGTGTTTCGTGCAGTGTGTAAGTAGCTGGTGGCCTATGTAGATGAAGGAGAAAGGAGAGCAGCGCATCTGTATAGCCTGTATACGGATGTCTATGGGCGAGTCATGAAAATGGCTCCGACTGCTAGTTTGCCCCCTATACCATTAAAAAAAAGCAATTGTTCTCCTTATACCGAGAGGTGGGTAGGAGCGGGGCTGGAGACAGTGGTGACCGCGTGGTACTCACGCACTATCCGGCGCACTTTGTGGTCGGGGTCGGCCACGGCTATGACCTGACTGCGCACCAGCTCGCGCGTGTCCGCGGACAGCGGCTGCTGCCCCAGGCGCTCCAGCAGCTGCTCCGTCACCAGCACCACCTCGTCGGCTACGGACGCCACCACGGACCGAAGCTCGCTGTAACAAACGGAGTAAGAGGTGGTGCCATGCATGCATGTCGTCGAATAGGTCCGGCATGACCGGGGAGATGCCTCTCGCTTACACGAAACCGGCGTAAAGTGCTGTGCTATGGCGTTTCGTACAATGTGCTAGTAGCCAGTGGCCCGTGGAGGTGGGAGGAGAAAGGAGGGCAGCGCTGAAATTTGGCATGCTGATAGATGTTATGACGTAGGCATCCGCTGAGAAAGGATTTTTAGAAATTCAACCTCCCCTAGGTTGAATTTCTAAAAATCCTTTCTTGAATTACGTAAGGGTCACCCCCTTAATATGGTGTTGAAGTTTATATGGATTTCTTAGACATTAGACGCGGGTGAAATCGCGGGCCAGTTAGTAAAATATAGTTGCATGAAAAAAGCTTTCAAATTTCCAAAAGTAAAACACAACAAAATATATACAGTTATTTGTAAAACACCAGCAAGTTCTCAGATATAGAATTACAATTTTTAGAACAACATTTGTTATACGACTTTTGACATAATACAATAAATTAATTTTAATGATTTTTTAATCTTTTATTGTACTGTGGTGATATTTATTAGTCCGGCGCGCCCCGCACATGAGGACGGCAGTGCGCAATCTGCGCATTGACCATTGACCTTGTTTACGTAATACGCGATGCACTTATAACGCTTGGACGAAAAATTTTATTCCAATTTATTTTTGTATCGAAAAATAAAATAGCGCATCATGAAAACTAGTAGCTAAAGACGTTATCTATTTATATCGGAGAGCTTGCTGGTGGATCAGATTTGTATTGATGAAAAAGATTTGTGAAGTAAAACTCGTTATAAAAATCACACATCGTGCGAGACCAATGGAATTTGTCATTCAAATTCGATTTAAGTGAAACTTTTTTGTATTTAAAAATGAACACCATATCACATGTTGTCATTGTAACTATGGTAATGAATTTGTGTATTAAATCAATAATTAGGTTTTACTTCAGTTGTGTGTCTAAAGCACACACTTTTTTATAAGGTATAAGGGGGCAAACTAGCATCGAGCATTTTCATAGCTACCGACGCCGATAGACATCCTCATAGAGATAAACAGATGCGATGCCCCCCTTTTCCAAGTAATAGTATGTTACCCACATATCGTTGGAGGCGTTGTCTATGATGATGGAGATCCTCTCCTTGAGCTCGCGGCGGTGGGCGTCGGCGTCGGCGGAGCACGAGGGGCAGACGAGCAGCAGGGCCGCCAGCGCCGTCAGCCGGTACACCTGCCGCCCCAGCTCGGTGAACCGCTGCCGGTCCAGTAGCATCGTCTGGAACGTGGTTACTGCTGTTGTTGCATTGCACTAAGAAACACTAAGGGCTTGTCCACATTTCCACGGTGCGGCACCGTAGCCGTGGGATATTATCATATAATATTTCTATTCTACAATATTCAATTTGACTTACATCAATTTCGATCTATTTTATAACATTTGATTCGATTTACCTCGATGCATTCGATGTAAATCAAATATTATAAACAAATATTCCACGGCGACGGCGTCGCACCGCGCACAGCACGCCGCCACGCCGCTCCACGGCGACGGTGCCGTGCCGTGGACATGTGGACAGGCCCTAAGAGACGTGGCACGCTACATGAGTACGGACAAAACTAACTTACTTTATTTTTAATAAAATATATTTCATTAAAAAAGGCAAAAAAATCTTTCTCTATTAACAACACCAGCGCCGGATCCACGCGGGCGCTTGAAGGGGCTGCAAGTCCCAGAGCCCGTAAGACTTAGGGGCTGTAAAATCATTAATCAATATAGTATCTACCCATAAAAAGGCTCTCTCCAAGCTTTCTTTAAGTATGTGATGACTAATGGTCATATTATGGCACACATATCAACTCAGAAATGGAACGTAACCGTATCGCCTAGCCGTCAACCAGGCGGTGCCGATACGTAACGTAAGCGTATGGGCCCCGCTCGTCGTAAGCGCGCGTTGATAGAGATTCGGTTGCCTGTTCCGGAACGAGGCGATTACGTTTCCCATTAGTGCTTAGGGCTCGAGGTTACGATCCCTTTCCGAGTTGACATGTGTGCGGTGATCATAACTCACCTCCGGATAGTCGTTGTTGTCGTCCCACTCCAGCAGCTCCAGGTACGCCTTGGCCAGCGTCTGCGCCGTCACGTTCCGGACGACGGTCGGGTCGCTGACAGGCGGCTGCACGCCCGCCAGATCGATATGCCGTAGCAGCCACGCGCGCGTGTGCTGAAGACCGTCTGGAAACGTCAGCCAGAAGAAGTATGTTGTAGATTTATATTCCAGTGTGGAAGTAGAATATATATACAATATATTGATAAAAGCGAGAGGCTTAAATGGCTTTAAATGAGTGGTCATATTTAGTGTATCATTTCCAGGGTACACAACAAAAATCAGATTAATCGGGGCAATAGTTTAGCCACAGGTATTTCTTTTAAGTTTTTTCTCACGCCGTACACACTGTATCAGCTGATCATTCACACCGTGCGCGGCATAGCCGCCCGGTACAAAGCATGATTAGATTTTTTCGCTATTTAACTTGTTTCAATAAAGTATTTTCGTATACTTGTCGTAAACTTTTTTTAATTAGTTTCGGATTAATTGTAGGCACTTATAGTATATGTGTCTCCAAATAGGACTCGCACAGGGACACATGGTCACGGTCAGTGCTTGCATCCAGCGGCTTCGATGTTGACCAGAAAAGTATCAGCTATTTGAAACATCTACCCGATCTTTGTGGTCGGACTCTAGTGAGACATGTTATGACTAGGAATTGCCTTTTTATAGTATTAGAGGGCAAATGAGCAGTAACAGACATTATCAAGACTACTGACACCCATGGACATCCGTATAGAGGCCATACAGATGCGTTGCCCTCCATCCTCCTCTCTCTTACATCGGCCACTGGCTACTTACAGACCGCACAAAACGCGACAACACAGCTGTCACTTTACGCCGGTGTCCATTAGCTTCCACTCATTGTTTGAATTCATCTACGGAGTCTCATGAACAAGATGTAGGTAATTTTTCTCCTAACTGAATTTTGGATAAGTTCTGATCGTTGTTTATGGACATCGATTCCGACTGCTAGTTTGCCCACTGGTGGTATAAAAAACAGTCTTAGGGACTGTCGGCCATTTCCTTACTCAGCCCGTTAGTTTTCTTCATTTATAGAAAAGAAAACTTAAAACTATCAGGTAACAATGACCTGTATTGAGTAGCACACACTAGCATGAGGTATGCGGAGTGCTGCTACTTTCTGTGCTTCGTAGCGCGTTGCTCACGTTTTCAAAAATACGTAAAGATGCAATACCAAGGTTGTTAATCCTTTTTAATAAGTGGACCATGGGCTATTGAGTGTTGTGTACTTCTGGCATTATATGTCTTTGGCGCCTCCAACCCCCACAAGGGGGATTCAGCGGCCACAAGGGGCGTCATCGGCCACGGGAACCTGTGGTCTACTGATATGTGGGTATACTGACCGTCGGTGATCTTGAGTAGGTCGTTGAACTTGGCCTGCTCGTAGTGCACGCTCTCCTGGCGCACGTGCGGGCGGATCACGGCGATGAGCGTGTTGGCCAGGTCCAGCTTCAGCACCTCAAGTGTCTCCAGGATCGCCTTGAAGATTTCCACCTGCGGGTTTATATCATACGCTATACAAAGTAAAAGTATATATCATACACTATACAGGTTGTCCAAGAAACACGATGGCCCATGGAGCGAGGAGGAAAAAGCAGGGCGACGCATCTGTATAACTTTTATGTAGAAGTCTATGGGCGTCGATAGTCATTAAAATGGCTTTGATTCCTCGTTTGTTCCCATATACTATAAAAATAATCTGTACAAGATGTTTTAATTTGGAATGTATGTATGTAATGTATATTATTTTATTATTCAAATACAAAAAGAATTTTTGAAAAATTTATAAGTTGAGGGTCTTAAGTTAAAAAAATATAACCTTTTTTATAAAAGAACATATCAAAATCGAAAAGTAAATTGATTTAAATCAGGCCATAACAATCAAATAACGTCAATTGTTATCAACTAAACGGAGCAACCAACTAATTAGATAAGTTTTAGTAGGGCCAATCCTAGACCAGATCTGGCTAAACAAACTCAGCTAATCTAATATTTAAAGGAATTATTAAATATAAAGAAATACTCACAGTGTCGGTCATTGTGGTGATATTGTGTATCATCTCATCCCGAGCTGGTGCTGCCAACTTAGCCATGAGGTCCAGAACAAACTTGGCATACTTATGGAAATCCAGACTATTGTTTTCAGCTTGCTGTTTGATGAAGCCCGTATCGAGGACCTCTTCTATCATCTCCTTGATGCGAGTGTGACGAGGAAGCAGGATAGCAAATAAACTCTGTCAACAGAGAAACAGGTGTCACCTATTTATAATATATATTTTTTCATATATCACTTAAAACTACCAAATGTCTTTAGAACTTATATGATATATTATATGATTATGAACTTATATTTTGTTTGTACGTAACAAAAACTTATATACTATTTAGTTTATTATACAATAAATTTTTTAAGTTTAATATAAAATGTATTAAGTGTATGTAAGATCAGAAATAAAGGCTATTGTATTGTATTGTATAGTTTATTAGTTTACATAGTTGAAACTAAGATGATTTCTTGGATACATTTTCCTTTTGTTTTTATTTTAATTTTATATTTATTAAACAACCAAACAAAACTCTCTGTTTCTTCAAATTTATATTCAGTGTTGGTTTTGTGAGATGACTCATCTTACCATGATAAAGGATTATAACAACTCAAGTTAACAGAGTTCAACCTTCGATGACATCATACTCATCTTAACAAAGAAAAACATGTTTTGTCTTATTTCTTTGTTTGTTAATTATTTGATCTGAATTACAAAGTGCCCCGTAACAGGTGTACTTTATTGAGGACAAGTTTGTAATGTAGATGTTTGTTTATTCCTCTTTACTAAAATGCCAGAACACAGTTCTGTTTATTGGAATATTTTGTCCATCCCAAATGACAGTATAAGAATATGGCCCCTAGAAGGCCACTATGTTTATACTCATAATATTTAATATAAAAAAGAAATATGTTATGGACTTTTTTTGCATCATCTTCCTATATTAATCATGTTCAGTTGAACTAAGTTCCAATCCATTACAACACTACAAGAGAAATCACCTGATTTCCATTAAAAATAGGTAGCACTCTTCACTATTGACCACCCAATACAAGTCTAGTCCAAAACACTAAAATTACAGTATTCATCGCAAATTTTATATTTCATACATTACTACAATCAATCACTGCCTTATTAGAATTGTAGTTCTAGAGGTTAACTCTTCAACACCACTTTTTTACATTGATGAGCTAAGATATATCTTTTCTTATAAAAAAATGTTTTATGATTACTTAAATACTAACTTGTTTCACATCTTCCAGCAGCACAAGTGCTTGCGTGTATTCGGGTGGATCAGAATTTAGTTGTTCTTTGAGTATATCAAAATAGGCTCTGTGCATTGTTTCTTTAACTAGTTTCTGATAGCTGGAATATAAAAAATATTAAAAATATATTAACCCATCAAAAAAAAGCCCAGAGGTTGTATCTTTGATAAGGGACATCAGGAGGGAATATGATAATAATATCTGTGGACTTATTGCACTATGTCAGCCTAGCCCTGTGCTAAGTATGTTAGGACAGGTGCTAGACGATGGACTTTTATTATAGAAATACATATATATGTAGATAAATATTCATGATCCAGGCAGGAATAGAATTCACATTCCCTGGCTTCTCTTCTAACTTTTATCAACTCTCTAAAGCCTTCCAGACCAATCTGACTAATGTAGCTGCCCGCTTTATTGCCACAGCTGTTCTTCTGACCAGTACCATAATCCATAGCAGTGAAAAACTAAAGTATTAAATATCAGACAAAGAAAGAATTACAAATATTGGCTACGATATTCATAATTCAATATAATTTAAAATGGCATGTAAATAGATGATACACCTGCCTATCCCTGGATGACATGATGTCTACAGATAGTATAAGAATTATACATTGCACCACTGGTTCGGAGTGTAGCATAATAGTGTGCATATAAATTTCTTACCTATTATCTGGGGGTACAAATGGTTCCAATTTAAAATCTTGGTCCACTGCTATTTCATGAGCCAATGCCATGTTTTCCATTCCATGAGCGGCTTTCATTATATCCTCTAATGTGACAAACTGTGGGGGGGATGCACCAGTTATAGTTGAACCTCTCACTCGGAACTGAATTGGTTCACTGCCGAAGTAGCTGTTGTTTCTATGAAACAGAAATTTATTATAAATTATTAGAAAATAATTTATTAAAAATTTATATCTAAAGTACATACCGAGTCATAGATTAAAGCCATCTGAAGCATCCATGTGCGATATGATATTTAAGAATTTTTTTTATTGTAATTAGATTGTATAATGGAAATGTAAGTTTTGATATAAATTACTGTCACGTAACATTTAAATGATAAAGAAGTTACTCACCCCGATCCAGTTGGCATAGGTTGAGAGGGTGTCCTATTTCTTTCGTTCTTGTCTTCATCTTGCGAGCTGTTACCACTAGGATTATCGCGTTCGCTCATTATGCACTCTGAATATAAACTGAATCCGGAAACTGTGTAATATGATTCAAGCCATATAAGGCGGACTTGTTAACGGTAAGAGGTCAAAAATCATGCATCATTGTTGGTTACCATCCAAGGTGATAGTATGTTGCTGCATAACCTTTATACACAACAAATGGTTCCAATTAAAAAATATTTTTATATTCTAATGCATAAAAAATATGCTTACAGTATATTAATAAAGAGTTGTAAGATTGTATAGCTTTATTTCATTTGAAAATGAATGTAAATATTTGTAGGTATTTCATAAATACTTGTCAATTTCCTTTGTTACTGTTACTGTTAATGTCATAATTATGTCAATGTCAATGTCTTTTTTTATTGTGGTCCTGTAGATATAGAATTTTGCCAATGTACAATTTTCTAATCCTTGGATGAGCCGGACGCTTTCATCCACGTTACGATCCACAAGTTACGATTCAGTGAAAATATCAAGGTAAAAAAATAAAATATATACATGTTCCGAATGCTGTTGCAATGTTTCGGAAGAGTATGAACTCAATTACACGAGATCCATAATTAACAGACAACACGAAAATAAAATTATCGTCAAAAATGAGCCTAAAAACACAAAAACACTTTGATATAATTATTTTCACTTAAACTTTTCTGCAAAAAGCCTTCTATTTCCATACTATAGTGTATTCGGGTAATTCCGAAAATCGGGATATTCCGAATATTGCTATTTTCTCCCGAACGAAGCAATACTTTTTGCTCTGGCAGCATTCATCTAGTCGCCATTTTAATCCTTTCACCCCTTTCATCATCTCAAGACACTACGTAGGAGTACACACGAGCGACATGAAATTTTCGTCAACAACTGTTTTTTCGCGCGTTTTTGGATTTTCGGCATACAAAAAAGCATGATGTACCTTCTGCCTAAACTTATTAAAGTTCATTTTTGGACATCATTCGGAATTAACCGAATTTATTTGGAATTACCTTGTAAAAAAAAAGTCTTTTTTTGAAAACCCTATATCTCCAAACTTAGAGAGTACTAATAAAGGTCTTGGTAATAATTTTTTAGGTAATTTAAGTAAGCAAAGGAAGTGACCTTCGATGGCAGCATAAAATGCACGAGTTCTATGTAGTATATGCAAATATAAAAGTCCTGCCAACTCGTCTAAAATCCATTCGGAATCACCCGAATAAACCTTAAATGAATTATTGTATGAACTATTATTATAGATGGCTAAAGATGTTTCGAGAACTTGAAGTGACTGTTAGTTAACCACTTTTTTCTTGTTTGTCATATTGCAATGCAGATAAAATGAGTTGGCACGACCTCGACGTACCTCTAAGTTCTAACGCACATTACACATAACATCGCTAGCTATGCTGTCGCGTTTTATGCGGTTTGTTTTTTGTTTTGTTTTTATTTTTTTTACACCACGTTAGTGTAGCCCCGTGCAAAGACCCGTAAGGACTTGTGTTACGGGTACTAGACAACGGAATATATATTTAGTATGTTTTATAAATTTAAGAAATTTTATATATTTAAGATTTTTATTATAGAAATACATATAATATATAGATAAACATCTATGACCAAGGCGGGATTCCAACCCACGACCCCTGGTGCGAAATGATCAGCTTATCCGAGCCCTATACCCAGCGGCGGCCTTACCCATTGCGAGGCCCCGGGCGGCAGATCTTTGCGAGGCCCTATTTTATACAAGGTTGATACAAGCGAGAGGCATTAAATGAAACCACATATTTAGTGCAGTTTCAGTTTCAGTTCCAGGCTACACAACAATAATCAGATCAGTCGGAGCAATAAATTAGCCACAGGAATTTTTTAAAGTTTTTTCTCACTTCGTACACGCTGTATCGCAGCTGATCGCCGACTATGACTGGCCGGGCTCATTCACCCCGTACGAAGTTGCCGTTCGCTGTACGAGCTGGTACAAAGTATGTTTATGTTTTTTCGCCGTTTAACTTGTTTGAAAAAAGTATTTTAGTATACTCGTCTTAAACTTATTTTTAATAGTTTCGGATTAACTGTAGGCACTTAAAGTATATATGGTAATTTAATGCCTCTCGCTTCTATCAACCTTGTATACAGGGTTAGTTTTTGGTCACCGGCCATATTTAAAAATAAGGAAATAAACATCATTTCAAGGGTGTGTTTTAATTTTATCGTCTTATTTGTAATATTTTGTTACATAAACATCGATTTGAAACTGTCCGCAAATATACCTACGCGCATTAGCACCCGAAGAGTGTGTTGACCTCAACAGCTGATTGTGTTTCGTATCCACTGCGTGCGGCCACTGCGGCTATGGTCTATTATGTTACCCACACGGTATTTATTTTCGTACGGGACAAAAATATTTTTTATATTATTTTTCTTATTTGTTTTATTTCAATCGAATGTATTATCGATTCTGAACCAAATCTGAAAATTTGGCCGGTGACCAAAAACTAACCCTGTATATCTTTCGTGAAAATTCTGCGTTGCGAAAGTAGTTCTGGTTTAGGGTATTTATCATGTTTAATAAAAAATGCTATAGATAAACAAATAAATAATATTTTACATTTGTTAATGATTTATCAATTGAACAATCAATAGAGAGATGATAAATTTTAAAATGGATGTTTTCGGCTTTTAAGACTAAAATCTTTAATTAATTCACAATAATATGAGGAATGAGTTAGCCTATGTCATTTTCTATTGATAGAATAGCTAGAGCTGAAAGCCGATCTTGAGTCATTGAATTCTTTAAATACGTTTTAATAATTTTGAGTCTCGAAAAACTCCTTTGAGCAGACACAACTGTAACAGGTGTGGTGGCAATAATCCTCAGGACTATTTCGATAGTGGGGTAAATTTCAGTGTTTTCAGTTTCAGTCAGTTTTCTTTCTATTAGGTATTTTAGCACCGAGATAATGTCGTCGTTTCCTTCATACACACGGATGAACATATTCAGTTTTTCGAACAATTCATGTCCATCAATATCACATGATTCTCCTACTATCATAGATACTCGCTGCATTGCTTCAAAAGTTCAATTTTGTAAGAGGAAGTGCCACACTGCATGCTTGCATGCAGTCGAATTGGGCCGGCACGACCGGGGAGGTACCTCTCGCTTACACGAGACCGGCGTAAAGTGACAGCTGTGCTGTCGCGTTTCGTGCGGTGTGTAAGTAGCCGGTGGCCCATGGAGGTGGGAGGAGAAAGGAGGGCAGCGCATTTGTATATAGCCTCTATGCGGATGTTTGTATGCGTCGGTAGTCTTGAAAATGGCTCCGACTGCTCGTTTGCCCTCCTATACCATAAAAAAAAAACTAATTTCGTTTAATCATTTTATATTATAGCCGCTATACACGTTCAGTTTTAGCTGTGCGATTTTTCTGTACAGTCGAACTGTGCAGATAAATCTTAACTTCTGTGGAACAAACAGTTGAACTGTACAACAATTTATCTATTATCTAACGAAAATATGAATAGATAAATCTGTACCGTTAAAACTGAAAGTTGAAGACTGTGCAGAAGGAGGAAAGGAAGTGAATGCAATTTTTGCAGAAGCCAAGGTTTACACCACAAGTCAGGTTTTTTTTGCGTTTTCGTCTAATTTCTTATAACACACGAATTAGTCCTACTGACAGTAGGACTAATTCGTAAATAAATCATGATCGCTTTAGTTACAGTACGCAGTTTTATTTGAACGTGTGTAGGCTGTATGGAAATACAATTAATTTACATAGTTTATCTGTACAGATAAATCACACAGACAAAACTGAACGTGTGTAGCGTCCATTATACATGGAACCAAATATTTTGCCCTAGTTTTTTCCACATTTTCAAATTACTCAATAGTTCAAATACATTTACACTTATCAATTTACACTTATCCAGCTCACTCAATACTTTAAATAGTATAAAGAAAGTAGTAATATTCAATAAAAATAAAAGACTTGTTCGGTACAGTAACTACTTTGTAACTCATATTGCAAGCAAAATAATTCCAAAATGACAAGAGTTGAACGAAAACAAACCAGAGTATTACGCGATTAAAAAAACCGATCAAGTGTTTCGATCAGCAATATTCGAGTGCAACATAATGTTTTATTCAATAATTATGTTTTGAATTAATGAATTAGTTTAATAAAGTAAAACTAACTTTATTTAAATATAGGTAGTTAGGTACGTTTTTTTAAATTTGCTTGGGTTGTTGCGCGAGGCCCCTGTAAGCGCGAGGCCCCGGGCGATTGCCCCGTTCGCCACCCCCTAAGGCCGCCACTGCCTATACCACTGCGCCAGCCTGGTCGTCATGGTTTGTAAGTAGATGGTGGTCTGTGGACTGGATAGGGTAAAAGAGGGAAATATAATATAAGTACCCAACTAGCTCCCATTACTCGTTTGCTATATGCCATAATAACAGGCTATATGGACTGTTGATAGAAGTGAAAACTTAATACTTGTGGTGGCACTACACTGTCCTCTGCTATGGGTAATGTTGCCGAGACATATTACTGAGGCGAACTCAATATTTTATATATCTCCTGGTGCCTCTAAAGAAGCTTTTATTTTAAAAATAAATATTATACTTAATATAGGTAGGTACTAAAAGACTATTATGTAACCCATGTCATATGAAAATGAAGTAAAATAGTTTATTTTTCTTGTTAAAGAACAGTTATATAACACTCAGTATTATATAAATATTTTTTTTTTCAATCGTATTTTATATACGGATCTCATATTATTTACCAATTACCATTGTACATTTATACAAAAAATAATATTGTAAACCTACGAAGTATACATAATATTATAGGGTTATTGATAGAAAACCAGCCATATTTTCAGTTTCGACTTACAATCGATAATACATTCGATTTAGAAAATTAAAAAAAATAAAATATTTTTGTACTAAGCCGAAATACTTACGCTTGGATGTATACGTGTTCTGTGTCGTGAATACTCGGCGCCAGCGGCAGTTTAGCTGACTTTGGAGCGGTGCCGGCGACCGCGACCTAAGTCGATTTCAAAATTAATTATATCCTTTAGGAAAGTCTATTTTATTGACTTTTTTAACTTACAGAAATAAATCTTTAAAATGTAGGTCACTGAACTCCTCCTAAAAGAACGTACCGATTTTGACGATTTTTTTTGTATCTGTTGAAGGGGATTTGAGAACGGTTCAGATTTACAAATCAGCCCGGCAGATGGCGCTGTGGTGATGCGAGTGAAACCGCGGGGCACAGCTAGTAATCTAATAAAACTGTTTTAAGCTCGCAAAAGCATGAATGGAAAATTTTAAACTGTTGTTTTTATTAAAATTAATTATTTACCATAAAACAATTGTATGAGTGCTTCTGTTAATCTAATTATTTAAAAAATTAAAAATTTCAAATAAAATTTTTTTAACAAAATAAGTATTAAAATTAGACGACGAAATTTATATTAATACAGTACAGACCCCGAGACGACAAAATATCTGCTAGTGGCACTAAAACATAAATTACCAATACACTACAAATTATACCAGTAATACATGTATCTACTCACTACTCACTAGGTATTATAAGTACCTAGTGAGTAGTTGAGATTAGTAATCGAGGGTTATTGATGACTCCTTGCGGTTTGAAAAATATTTCATAATTTCTAACATACATACGTACATATAACATACACTCAAAATATTATCCTCCTCCTGGAGCCGCCTAGTATTCATCATATTTTTATAAATAAAAGCCGATTTCACATGCATCAGCCACATGCTTAAAGCATATAACCAGATTATATGCTCTAAGGCCACATGTTAAAAATATAGTAAAGTTAAATACCAACTTGTATGTATTTTTGTATTTTACTAAGATTATAGGTACCTACCTACTAATTTCGCTACTGACAAGTTTTAATTGTATTGTAGTATTAGCCGCCCATTCTGTCGACATCCGTAGCTTTGTAACTTACTCGTTAATTGGGTTTGAACATATCCTACATGTAAAGTTGTACCCAATTATCACTAAATTTCATTAGTTAGGCGGTTTCAGGGATAAACGTAAATGGCCGCATCTAAATAGGTTTAAGATAAAAAATATGTTGACTTGATTAAAAAGTAACTAAGTACATAGATACTTACGACTCATACTCGTATAAATGGGAGGTACCTACCCTATACTGTGATATAATATATATACTAACATCTTAGAGATATAAAGAAAGAATTTTATTTCTGATATCTAAGACTAACATCAATGCTATCTATAAATAATATATCAATGTTATTATCCTATAAAACGGGCAGCTCACATACACATATTCTAAAGGTCATAATAGTTTTAGGAAGAGGTAGTGCCACACTGCATGCTTGCATGCAGCCGAATTGGGCCGGCACGACCGGGGAGGTACCTCTCGCATACACGAGACCGGCGTTAAGTGACAGCTGTGCTGTCGCGTTTCGTGGCGGTCTGTAGGTAGCCGTTGGGAGGATAAAGTAGGGCAAACCATCTGTATAACATCTATGCCGATGTCTTTGTGCGGTCGGTAGTCATAAAATGACTCCGACTGCTGGTTATATAATATATCATCCCTATACCATAAAACAATGAACTATTTTATTACATTTGCTACGCCTACTTGACCTAAGAGAAGCGCCGTATTCCCATAGGCCATAACAAAGCTTCCAATTTACCTTGTCTCCTCCGGAAAAACAGTAGTGATATAGTGGCATCATAAAAACTTAGTTCAAAATTAGATAAACTTGATTTTGTGTGATATAATTATCTGTGGATTTGTTACACTACATTAGCCTCGCACCGGTTTAAGTACTGTAAGGACTTGTGTTACGGTTACTAGACAACGGAAATATATAATTATACTTATTATATTCATACATTTTATATAATTAAGATTATTATTATAGAAATACATATAAGACAAATAAATATCTAAGATTTAAGCGGGATTCGAACCCGCGACCCCTGGTGCAACATGCTCCGCTTATCCGAGCTCTGTGCCACTGCGCCTGATGGTCGTCGACGTCGTGATATAATTCCCAAGTTTTGTAGGAAAGGCCACATTCATTCATACAGTAAGTAGTGACACTTTCTGTTACATTTCTATAATTTATTCACACTACCTATACTAGTGGAATTACTTAAACTTTTTGCAGTCATGGACCACTTTTTAGAATTTAAAAATCCCGCGGACCCTTGTTAAAGAATATTTTAGGAAAAGAAAACAAATCTTACATTATTATATTATATTATTTCCTGATAGTATATTAAAGTTTAACTGAGCCGCGGACCCCTGAAAGATACGTCACAGACCCACGGGTTCGTGGACCCCAGTTTAAGAAACCCTGACCTATACGTTCTTTTGACCTTTAATACCAAAGGTATCAATTTAACATTGACATTCCTAAAGCGAGTTGAACTCTGAAGAAAAATTAAAGAAAACTAGAAGTCGAGGAGGCAATCTAAGTTCCTCACAGACAGAAGCAGCAACTAATTTACGTACGCAAACATACTGCCGCTGGCGAAGTGGATTACTTTTTCCCGACTATTCCATTTAAAGTGGAAAATTTACCTTCGTTCGTCGGCGTCCAGGCGAGCGGGCATACTTATTTGATTTGTTCCTGTCGCTAAATTAACTTATTTTGTGCTGGATATATTTATTTTAGTACATCAAATAGCTCGTTAAGTGGAGGATAAAACTATGTTGTAATTATCTTGGTCAGAGTGCTGCGTCTTTTATTCTATCGGGAGGAAATAAAACAGTCGAATTAATTTGTATGCGACTGTGTTCGAAGTATGGTCATGATTTTCAGGTGTGTTTGTCTAGGTATGTATATTCCTATGCTTCCTATGTTTTTACTATCTCCTGTTTAGTAGTGGACTCCATGACATCTCCAGCATGATATCTAGTATAAATCGCAAAAGAGATGGAATGTGCAAATATCATGTCATCTATGGTCTTCGTATAAATAAATCGATCTATATTTAAGATAAACTGCATCTACTTCGACGTTTTGTCTAATATGTGAATTAAATATCACTCCAAATCTTTGATTTTTTTATAGCCAGTAAATAGAGTTGTATTTCTAAGCGTAGGTTTAGTCATTATTAGTAATATATATTTACTAATAAAAAATGATTATTTAACCTCTATGAACACGTGAACTTTAAAAATAGTGATAATTAATGCGAGTTTTATCTAACTCGCACCAAAAGGCAGTTGGCGTCTCGTTGTACCTGATGAGATATTTTTTAATTTCTGACACAGATCATGCAGACATTCAGGAGTAAGAGTAAATGTTTAAACGTTACAGTTTTCAACGATGAAAGCATGCGACATCTTTTTTAATTTTAATTGGGGATTCGAAAATAAAAAGTCACAGGCTCTTAGAGTATATGATTGTATGATATGCATTAATTTAATTAAATTATAATCACAATTAAATATATAATTCATAGTCAGTAGTGTATTGCAAAGTATGTAAAAGTTATTCATTATAATTCCGCTCATGAGCTGCTTTAGGGTAAGTGATATATGATGTCGTTGTGTATGATGTAAACAAGTATATTATAGTTATATAATATAATATTTATAAGTATTATAAAGACTAGACGCTGAAATACTTTCTTATATATTATAGAATAATAAACTAGGATATAATAAAATAAGTACAAAACCAAGTAATAAATAATTGTAAAATGATAAATATGATCAATTGATGGATAAATGGCATATTTGAGAAAATCCTAGTAGTTACTAAAGTAATCTTTTTGCCTCAATATTAGTAACATCTTAAGGTCTGTTCCCTAATAGGGTAGGTAGAGAACAGCTGAAGGCCACACGTCACCAATGACCAACCTTACATCTTTGTTTTGTTTCCTCCACTGTCCGCTTATCTCTTATCTCTCTTCTTTCAAACACGTTGTTGTTTACTCAGACTCTTGAAATCGCCTTTTTCAAGGTATTAGGGGCAAACGAGGAGTCAGAGAGATTTTCATGACTATCGACGCTCATAGACTTCCGTATAGAGGCTATACAGATGGGCTACCCTCCTTTTTTCTCCCACCTCCATTGGCCACCGGCTACTTACACACCGCACGTAACACGACAGCACAGCTGTCACTTTACGCCGGTCTCGTGTAAGCGATAGGTACCTCTCCGGTCGTGTCGGCCCAATTCGGCTACATGCAGGCTTGCAATGTGACACTACCTCTTACATATAAGACAGAGGAAGCAAAGTAATGGAAAATCTTTAAAAATCATCTAGAAATACATTTGTTCTAAAATTTCCAGATACGATTATAAACTTGCCGAGACGTCAAAAATGTTAAATATTCAAATAAAGCGCTATATAAATATCTAAAGTATAAAGATAATCTAAAGTAGTTTTATTGCAATTGAAAGAAAGGCATAAAGATAATTAGCCTTCATAAATCTTTCGTAAACAATTAATTTGTTGTGGAGTCGGTCAGGGTTGCCACTTTATAATAAAGTTGAATATCTTATTTTTATTTATATACCGTGAATCCTTACAACTTTGCCCAGGGGGGCCAACTTTGCCCAAACACGAACATTAACTAAAACTACCGACTTTGTGTCGCGCCTTGGGAAAAGTAGAATATCTGTTTAGTAGCAATGACAACTACAATCGCAGCTAATTGCATTCAGTAGTTTGTGAGCTACCGTCAAAGTAGCATCGTCGAAAGTGGTGCAAAAACCTTATTCAAGTTTTTTTTATCCCGCATTAACAAGAACCGCTGCGCAGTTAAAGTTCATTATTATTAATGCGTAGAGCATTATTCGATGCATCCTTTAATCGTGGTCTACTTCTTACATTCGTCTTAATAAGAAAATTGGGTGGGCAATTGTAAGCTACTTTATAAACAGTGGTCGACAACTTTGCCCAGCTCATAAATATTGCTAGGGTTTACAATACTTAGACACAAACAGGTGCAGGTGTCTTTTTTCTTTTTTTAAGCACATGAAATGTTTATCAAAAAAAAAACTAAACACTGAAAAGTCTTTTAAATATTTAATTTGCGTCATTCGCAACTTTATTAAAACAATGGTAGCAGCCCTAAGAGTGTCAGTTACTATCCAAACATTATAAAAACTATGTTTATGTTCATCGTAATGTATAATAACATATTATGTTGATTTAATACTATGTTTACATTACTGCGCCAAAAGATAAGCACCGATTTTCAAGAGTGGTGAGTGAGTGAGATGCACAGAAATCTGCTACAACCTGATCGTTTCACGAATTTCAATGGATCAAGTGTCCCTCAAAGAAGAATCAGGACTTAGAAGCGTGCAGAGTATATTGATATATATTTTAAGTAGTAGAGAAGTATTTTAATTTGACGATAGGTTAAAATTATCAAAATCATTTCCAAATGAGTTAGCAGGGATTTTTGCGTGCAAAAGCCCGCAAAATCCTTTATGCACATCAGAATTTATTTATGGTATAGGGGGGTTACCAACGCCTATAGACATCCGCATAAAGGCTATACAGATGCGCTGCCCTCCTTTCACCCCCTACCTCCATGGGCTGTCGGCTACTTACACATCGCACGAAACGCGACAGCACAGCTGTCACTTTACGCCGGTCTCGTGTAAGCGAGAGGTACCTCCCCGGTCGTGCCGGCTCAATTCGGCTGCGTGCAAGCATACAGCGTGGCACTACCTCTAACTAGTCTGCTTTGGGAACTGTGAACAGGTCCGACAGTGTCCGACTCGCAGGGACTGAACACCGGGGTACCCTCGTACCGCGCAGTGGCGGAAGTGCGGGGAACCTGATGGCAGCAGTAGCAGGGCTTCATCATCATCCATAACCTCCTTGTGATGTAAAAACTCCTTATTAATGGAGGCGAAGGGAGGAAGAGAAACCTCTTACGCCACTGTGTAATGATAGTGGCGATTTTTAACCCTAAATAATTATGATTATCTGGAAGAGATTATAATCATCATCGCCCCTTATTGGCCCACTCATAGGTCTCTTTTAACGATAGTCAAAATGGATAGGCCATTTTGTCATCCTGTTTTTTTTTTAAATAAGAGGCAAACGAGAAGATAGTAGATAAATACCGTCACCCATAGACATGTTTCTGGAAGAGCCCCAGGTCGTATCGGTTCGGAAATACCGACTGTGGCTGCACGTTCCACAAAGATGTTGTGCGCATTTAGAAGTTGAGCCTGAAACATAGTTGTAGTCTTTGGGACCTCGAGGTGGTGACGGTGGAACATGGAGTTCTGCCGTGATGTCCTAAGTGTTACTCTGCTACAGCTTTTAACCAGAACAATTCCTTGGAACACTCCAGGTTGCAGACGCTGAGCGAGCCGACATCTCTCCATAAAGCCGTAGAATCAAGCACTTCGGATATAAACTGGTGGTCAACGGTTCGAGTCGCTCAACGTTGGATGCGGTCAAATGGTGCAAATTGATACTGAGGGGCTCCGGCTTAAAGATGAAAGCACTAACCATGCGCTTACCCATCTTTCGGTATACGGAGCGAATCCCGGGAGATGCACGGGCGTTTCCACACCGGTTCTAATCCCCAACGTGCAACTCTTGACTTCCTACAATTTAAATGCCCTCTCGTTAGAACACTCTCCCCTTTCTGGGGCCTGACATCACAGAGACAAGTCGTCATCGGCTTTGCCAGTCCTGGTTTTTGCAGCTAGGTCTTTACACGTCCTTCCTATTCGTGTGCCATGTATGCCATGTATGCCATGTATACCATGTATGTCTTCAGCTGACCTAAACTTTGTTCGGTTGCGACTAAATCCTGATGATAGACTGGGCCTACTGCAGTTTGCAAGATGCCATCTAAGATTACATTTCGATCGTCTTTATACAAGTCACATTCCCACAGAACATAATCTCTGGTCTCAACATCATAACCACTAGGGCAGGACGACAATTCACATAACGCCATTCTACGCAAGCGACCTCTAAAGCACCTGTGCCCTGTTAGTATCTGTGAAGTAACGTACGCGTTGTAACTTCTGAAAAGATGTAGTACAGCTCCCTTCCATCTGCACACGCAGCCCAGCGTGACTGCCAATTGGAGATGAACAAAAGTGAGAGTATTATCATGTGTGGTCGGACCTGAGCTTTGTATGATTGTAGCACATGCGCTGGCATGAAGTACTGCTTCGCCCTGCTGAGAACACCCAGCTTTTTGTTATCTAAAGGAAGGTGTTGTCGTCCCACATTAATTCAGGGTCCAGAATTTTCCACTGTTAAGTTCTCGCGAACAGGTGCGGCAAACCAATTAAAAACGCAAATGACTCTCTATAATTATATTGTAGTCTTAGTTTGGGGCACTTACATTGGCTTATGTTTAACAGCAAGCGCTTACAACCTGAATATTACGCGGGATTATGTAGACTTACTGAGATATTAGCTTTGATACCAGCTTCGTACACGTGCAAGGGTATATAATAACGTGTGTGGACTTATCACGCCACATTTGCCTAGTCGTGTATTAAGTACTATAAAATAACCAAGGTTATTTTACTATTTATAACCAAGGTTATTTTATAGTTAGTATAAGTGTACGTTAAGTGTACGTAAAATTATAAACGAAAGAAATATAATATATACACTATATATGTGTAAATACACAATATCCTTAAAACTATTACTTATACATTTTTCTTTTAATATATACAAATCCCACACTATCAAATATTAAAATATTACACTTCGCAAAAACTTACAATTAGTGAAACTTTTGTAGTTATGTTACGGGTTTTAACACGATAGAATATTTATTAAAGGTACTATCGAAATCTGGTGCAACCCGACCGAAACGTCGAGCAAAAAGGACCTTATAAACATCAGTGGGGAGTAACACGCAGCATACATGCTCACATTATCAACTGAGTCAGCCTGACTTACGTGTTCTTAAAAGTGCATTAGATAAACAGAATACAGGCAAGACATAACATTTTGTGACAGAGCCTGCTTGGCCCAATGGGCGAGATGACCGATGCATCTGCAGATTATCTCTCTGGACCCCCTAAAGGGAGATGGGGAAATACATCAGAAGATGTATTTATCCCATCTCCTTATGTATTAAAAAAGGTATTATGTAAAAAAATCCAAAGGAAAAAATGAAGGAAAAGTAAGAGTAATGAAAAAATATGAAAATAAATGACACATTGCACAGTCGCTACAGAGGTCCCCTGATCATGAGACAAATCGAGCTTTGAATTATTACATAATATATGATTAGGCAACTTAAATGGCGTTGGGTAGGACATGTTTGTAGAATGGATAATAAGAGGTGGACAAAACGTTTGACTGAGTGGATACCGAGAGATGAGAAAAGAAAAAAAGGAAGAGCAAATAAAAGACGACGAGATATTTTTATACACAGATGTGGAATATTATACTGGATGGTACAGGCACGGCAAAGAGATATATGGAAAAGTTTATGAGAGGCCTATACCGTAGAGGCGACAACATGGTTTGCTAAAAAAATATAAAAAAATGAGATGTAGGTTATTCATAATCTATAAAGTGTTTACATAACCAAATAATGTCAAAGAAAAATATTGTTAGTAGAAAATAAAATTTATTAAAATTTAAAAAAAAATCCACCCTGGGGTGGGCGCAGACATGGCCATCACAATATCAAGCAATTAAATTAAATTAAATTAAATTAAAACTCATTTATTTTAGGAATAACCCATATAAATTATACATTGATACTATTTACTTATACATTTTTAAACATAAAACATAAAATTATCATTAAACATTATAACATTTAATAAAAATATTCAATTTATAAAATAAAATAAAAATACAATATTCATTAATTGGGAAGACATCTCACTTCAAGTCCATGATCTATTTATTATTTGTAAGCGCTATGGTTACCATTGACAAAAAAAAATTAAGGTAGTCACCGACTGCTCGTTTGCCCTCCAAAAACTAACTACTTGAATAAAAAATAAATAAAAATACTTTTCACAAAATATCTTGTATATTCTCATAGTTAAGCTTTAGATTTACAAGAATCTTCCGTAAATTTCACCCAAATCAATTTCTTCAAATCTAAATTTTTATTAGCGGCGAAGAAATCTTCTAGATCTTTTCTTGCTTTTGGTTCAAGTGTCTTTGATCTGGACAACACCCAAACGTGATCTGAAAAATATAGTGAAATTATCTGTAAATTTGTAAAATTCGTTGAAATTTCAGCATATTATGGAAGAGGTAGTGCCACATGAAAGAGGTATATACACGCTGCATGCATGTACCGACACGACCGGGGTGGTACCTCTCGCTTACACGACGCCGGGTGACAACTGCAGTCTCGGGTTTAGTGCGGTGTGTAAGTAGCCGGTTGTATATAATATATTTTTAAATTGGTTTAATCACTACATAGTATGAAACAAAATCGCTTTCCGACGTCTGTGTGTCTGTATGCTTAGATCATTAAAATTACGCAACAGATTTTGATGGGGTTTTCTTAATTAGTTTCTCCATCATTCCAGAACTCCATTTTTGAAGTCCGAAATACATGTCAATAAAAATATTAAAGCATAATGTTAGATTTAACATTTTTTATAACAAAACAATAACAAAAATACCTTTTCGTATACTCTTGTCCGCGTCGAATTCACACTCGTAGAAGATGCAATAGTGCTCGTAGTTGACGTCCACGATTCTCGCAGTCATCTTGTTTGATCCTGTGAAATCTGCGAACAGTCCAATCGTTAGATGCAGAAAATAAATGTTATATTAATAAGGACTTCTGTATTTTACATGGATTTTTCCACGCCAATTTGTTTGATGCTCGATTTATCCCATTTTACTAAGAGCATTGAGTACCATGTTACGTTGGAGCCTATTGCTGCTGAAGAGCAATCCAAGGTTCAGCTAAATTGGACTCGTCATAACAAAAAAGTAAATTACAATCATTATGATGAGTAACTGATAGAAACGTTCTATTAAAAATAGGCATGAGAATAACTACTATGTAAATTAAAAGGAAGACGTAGGTACACAGAATGTAATGTAATGTTGGGAAAAGTAAAAATTTAAGGTGGCATTCATTTCAGATGGAGCTGCTGAACGCCTTTCTTCTGGTGTTAAAGACGCATCAGAGTTGTCCGTTATATTTAAAGTTTGCTTTAAGCAGAATGACTTTTTTTTAATCTTTGCAAAACTTATTTATTTTTGAACCGAAACAATTTTCTTTGATTGTATTTCTTAAGAAATGATATTTAGATCCGCAGTTTGTTATTGTGAGGAGTCGTTTAAGCATTGCACGCTCGGAGTAACTGTGTTTGTGTTAACTCTGTTTTACCTCTCATAAGAGAGCCATAAGCTCACAAGTTACATTTCTTGCGCACCCTACACCTCAGAACTATCGAGTTCGCCTGTGTGAGAGACACAATTCAGCGAACCTTTATAAGCGGGTGAGATGTAAGTGATGACGCCTGCCCGGGCAGCGCCCTCCGCCTGCACATCCCCGCCGAAGGTGCCCGCCTTGTGCGTGTTGTCGAACACGTCGCTGATGTTGAACTTGTAGGTGCCTCCCACGCGGGAGAAGCGCGCCACCAGGCAGTCCGAGTGGTCCTCCCACGCCGTGGGGTAGCGCGCGATCTCGTACCAGATACCAGTCGCAAACTGAAACAAGCCAAACATGAAAAAGTACTCATTTATAAACGCTTTTATATGAAAAAAAAAGACTTCCAGAAAAAGAGCCCCGGATTTACAAGCAACAATGCCCCTTCAGCGACGGGCTGGCCTCGGAGAAAAGGAAAAAAAATAATCACTAATTATTATTGTAGTTCTTCTTGGCTGTCTTCCTAGTCGCCATTTTCTTTGGTTTTAATGTAACCGTCGTGCCCTTTGTGGTGAC